>JAQGAT010000433.1:0-32578 GCA_034687845.1 Pantelozetes paolii | reverse complement strand
CTCTCTCTCTCTCTCTCTCTCTCTCTCTCTCTCTCTCTCTCTCTCTCTCCTGCTTTGACGACGACCTCAAATGATTGCTCGAAATTTACGTCAAATGACTTTAAATGAATACCAAATGCTTATAATTATCACTGATTTGATGTGTTTTAACACAACTATAGTATAACTAAGTCTACGATTAGAAGAAAAAACATTAATTGAGATAAAAATAAATAAATATTTTTTTTTTCTTTGCTTTACTTAAGACTTCTTCTTCATTAGGGTTTGGGGTTTAATATCGTATTTTGAGTTTTACTTGATTTGAATTTTAAGTTAATATTTGTTTTCAATCTTTGGTTTAATTTTTAATTTAATTTTCTAATCGACAGAAAATTTTTATCTGAAAAACAAAAGCAAAAAAAATAATAATAAAATAAAAATATTTTTTTTGTTTCTCTTATTGATAATAATATTCTTGCGATCCCTTAAGTGAGGGATAGTTTGGTTTACGAAGTATAAGATAAGCATAGAATAGGGAGAGAGTGAGAGGGCATTGGTATACCCGGGCATACCTTCATAATGCTGTTTATGACTTATAATAGTATTTGCAAAACCATTTAAACTAAATCTCTTGTTATAATGGTTTCGATTGAAAACTTTAGCACCGGATCTGCTCTTTTGCAGATCATCTGGTGCTGAGTGATGGTCATCGGATGACTGGTTGTCTTCACTAAAGTCATCATCACTTGTCTGTTGACGATAGAGTTGGATCATATACTCTGGTATTTTTGATTGTATTTTGGGTTTCGGTCGTGATTTGAGGCCAAACAGACGAAAAAGTCGTGATTCAAGTGCTTTTAGGAACAGAGAGTTGTATTCTTTTGTTGGAGAAGTCCTGCCTCTCATTGCTGGCAGCAAACTATCGGTTACTTCAGATTCAAAGTCTTGGTCCTCACCAGTCAATTGTTGTGAAGCACTGGAAGCCAACAGTTGTTGAGCAGTGGAGAAATGCATATTAAGGACCAGGAGGTTGAGTAATAAGACTCTCGTGAAGGACCTGCCCGTAAAGAGCATGTCGGCTGCAATAACCTGAAGCACAGGCAGAAGATAATATTCAGATAATGCTTATATAGTGAACAGCATAGATAGCACAGGCATTATAGGGCCGCATAGTTTAGGGCCTGGAATAGCACTGGAATGCAGTTCTCAGATAAAACAAAAAATATATGAAAAGCCAAAACATATGAAAACATATCGTCTAAACATCAATACATAAGCAATAGAGACATAAACGGCTTATATATTATCAGTTTAGGACTCAATCACTGTATATATCAGTGAATATGTTGTGGAAAGACATCCGAAACACAAGAAATCAATTAATATCTCATTTTTGTAAAACATTTTTCACTTTTGGCTCTTATTCTCCTGTTTTCAGGTATACCAGTGCTTCTCTGGTAATGTTGTTGTTGTGGCCGTAATTTTAGGCCCACTTTTGTTGTGTTGGTTTGTGGCAAAGGCACTGTTGGGCACACAGTTGCTGAAGTGGTTGGAGTGGTATCCTCTCACTCATAGCCTGTGCTCTCTTTCATTCTCTTTACTACTGACTGGCCGTCACGTGAATTCGCGTCAAGCAGTCTATGAATCGTATGAAGTAGTGAAGCACACAATACATGAACAGCACAGGTATGTATTCAATACAGGTATGCATGAACTGAAGCCAACGCAGGCATCTGAACAACTACTGGCAATAGCACTGTGGTATCGGAGAGTTGCACCGCTCGATAGTGTATGTGCTGTGTATGCCTTCTCTCCACCTGTTGGGACACGTTTTCCAAAGGGGATCAGCACAGGGATGGTAACACTAATCAGCCAATTCTAATGGAGTATTTATTTATGAGTTAAGTGCATATACAGTATATACCTGTCCTGTCGTAGAATTGTATGAATACTATTGAGGTATTGATAGCTTATATTCAGTACTGACTCTCCGTCTCTCCAATGAATACTGTATTTACTGTGTCTTACAATTCGTATAACTTGTTCACAATTGACCTCAAATTTTGCTCATTTCAAGCAAACTATGCTTTAATACTATGTTTTCATTTAAATATGTTTATTATATTTGAAAAATATATTTTCAAAACAAATTCATTCACTGTTTTTGTCATTGAAATCATTGAAGTCTCAAATCAAAAGTGATTTTTCAATAAAAACTCATTTCAATTATGTATTCATTTTTGTTTCCAAACCTTCGGTTCAAATCAATGCTATTTTTTAAGACAAATGTTTTGCATATTTTGCTAAAAATAGTGTTTAATAACAATCTGTTTGTTATTTTCTTCGAGAATATTCTGAAATTAAATACAGAGTTAAAGAAGGACTCAGTTTATGTGAAAAAAGTCTTAATCACTATTCAATGAAAAATTCATAAAACATTCAATTCTTATGTATATTTGAGAAAAATATTTCCCAATTATTGAGAAATTTTCAATCGATTTGAGGGACAGACAGACAAACAGACAAACGCTTAGAAGAGATATATTACTAAAACTATAAGTTTGCAGAAGTATTGCATAATATTATCTGAAAAAAGGTTTTTTATTGCATTTTTAAGCTATAATACAACTCCTGATCGCAGTGTCAGAGTTTGCCCAATAGGTTCGGTCGAGTGCCTGAAAGCCAGTACGCAATGACAGCTCAGAGCCAATTGTGAATCCAATGCCTAAAATCTGTACTTTTTGTGCTCGAAAGTCAAGAATTTCACGCAGAAAGGCAATGTGTCGGAAGTGGACGGGCAGTTGGAATGCCTGTGCGATCGACCGGAAGGAATTTAGATCTGAAAATGATAAATAGGGGGTCAACTCATGGCTATAATTAAGGGTATAAATAGTTTAGACATTAGATTATGATTGAATGCCTATAATTAGTATTGAGTTTTGAAATACATTTTACTTTTGAAACGATTTTTCATATTTTCGGTCAAAAAATTGCATTTCAATTGAATTTTTTATTTAATCGATAAAAAGGGGGAAATAATTACACAAAAAAATAAAACTGAAAAACTAACAAAACTCTTGGTTTACAAGAGGGTTGTGTTGAATGAGTGGAAAATTAGGACAAAATTAAATAAAACTTTAATTATAATCAGAAAACAGTTATTCCGTTGATTTGAACTCTCTTTGAGTTTTTGATAAAATCTGAAAAAAATGAAATTTAATTAAAGATAAAAAAATCATTTATCAATTGATTGAATATAAAATATACAGAATATGTTTGAGGGCCTCAAACAAAACACTTTTCTGTTATACAAGTTATGCAACAAAAATAGGTTAAGTCCTAACCGTTAAGACATAACTAAAGAGACTTTAGTTTTCAAACTAATCCCACGAAAAATCTGAGCAAAAAAATAACCAATTTTACGAATGAAAGTGAAGTTTCTGTTAAAATGAGATAAAAATTAAATTCAATTCAAATTCTTTCAAAGATTATTAAAAAAGATAACAAATTGTTGGAAAATTTTTAGTCGTTTTTCTCCAATAAGAAAATGATTTTAGTTTTAAATAATTAAAAAACAATAAAAAATTTAAAGATTAATAAAAATAGTTTTATTTAGGAGAGAAAGTGTTCAGTAATACTAATGTAATACTTATTTAAGTAAAAGATAAGTAGTTTTTGTTAATTTAGATAATCAGGGCCTGTATTCACGACTCCAGTGAGAGTTGTATAAAATGAAAGGATAAGAAAAAAATTATATATAAATGTTGTTATTATTCACAAAAACACTTTGAAATATGAAATAAAAATGTTTTTACTTTCACTAAAAAGCGTTATATTTAAAGATCAATGAACTGAACAACACATAACATAACACAAACTTTCTTAACCTATAAATTCCATCAAAAGATTTCATATATAGATAGATATGAAGGAAAAACTGAATAAATATGTGGCAAAAGAAAAATCTTTTTTTTATATGTAATAATAATCATAATATGTATTCTCAACACAACAGCAATAATAGTGCAAACTTTCAGTTCAGTTCAGAGCTCTTCATATAATATTGAAAATTGTTTTTCAATTCAATAGAAATTTGTGTAAAAAACGAAATGAAAAGAAAAGTGAAATTCCTTTGAAGAGTAACGAGAAATGAATTAATGATTGAAATTCTTGTGCAAAATAATAAACAAATTATGTTTGAAATCAAAAATAATTTTTGTTTTATGTAATGAAAAATTTTTGGCCAATTTTTTCAAGTAATCTAATGCTTAACATAGTTTTACACCTTTCCCTTTTTGCAGGCACTGGGATGAAACCCCTTATTTATGTTTATGATATGATATCAAAGTTTATGTAATAATAAATATAATCTTTAAAATGTTTTGTTTATTTGTTTTCTCTTCTGTTTCTTAATTTATTTTATTCTTGCTTGCTCAGTCCGAGTCTTAAAACTCAAATATCAAATGAATATTAATATTAAGAGTAAAAGTAATAAAAATAATAATATTTTTAAATTGAAATTATGAGCGAAAGACAAACAAATAATAAAAATATTTCAGGTTTTATATTGAGATTGAATTTCAAACTCTTGGAAAGTTATCTTCAAATTATAGATTGAGAGTTAAACTTGAAATAATGAAAACTTTTTATACCCCCTTATGATCTCAGTTTGATTATTAACCCTTAAAATGGATATTTAAGTTACGGTGCGTTTGTTGGGGAATATTGTACTCAAATTCATGATTGAAGAGTAAATGTTAATAAGGGTTTGGAAGTCATTGAAAATCAATACCTTTTTTAAAAGTAGTTATCTTTGAATAAAACAACAAAATCTAAGTTTTTTTTGAAAATAAACGATTGAATGAAATATTATTCCTATACTAAAAACAAATTAATTTTTAAACTCTGTTCCCGACGCGTGTGGCCGAGAGTTAGAGTTGGCAGCCCAGGCCCATACCAAAGGTTGACAGGCATTCTCTGCATACACTCTCTCCGATCCAACAATCAATTAAAACATTAATTGAAAACAAATCTATTCAAAAAAGACTTCAATTTTTCAACAGATAGTTATGTATTATATAAAACAGAAATAAATTACAAAATACTTGAAATCAAACCAAAGTTTTGAGTATTTTTTATGTGTTTTTATTATACAATACAAGTATTGTTCAGAGCTTTGGTGGTCTATTAAGTCATCAAATGCCAGAGTATTTTTCGAGAGACCCTGAGGGCCGGAATTGGTTTAGGGCTAGGATTAGACTCTTATATGAAAACACAGAAATCCCTAAAAAGTTGATTCATTTCTCAATAAAAGGCATTAATTTTATTCAAATCTAATTACTATTACATATAATATAATATAAGAATCCATTGAAAGCGAAAATAAAAACAGTATTTTAAAGAGTAGTCGTAATGGAAAGCATAAGCTCTGACACAGTATGCCAGGTATGGAAAGGCCTGTCTATGAAGGCATCGCCTGTGTCTTAACAAACATGTAAAGTATGTTATATTCTCTTTATTTTGTGTTTCAGTTAAAACCAAAAACCGGTAATAAGTCTTATAACACAAGAATTGATAGAATTGAATATCACACACAAGACAAACAGTCGAGTGCAGAGTGCGGTGGGGGCACTGGTAGGGCACTGTTACCTACCGCAGTGTTGGCTTTCAACTGCTCCAACGTTTTAAGCACCGGTCGAACACAGCTATCCGAGTAAGTGAGGTGAACACCGGAGCGAACACTAGAGGAGCAGAAGAGAGAACTAATCATAACATCGATGGGAAAGAAATAATTTATTGCAAATGAAAACTAAATATATTTTCAAAAAAACACAGCGAAAACTAAATGTCAAAAAGGTTTCGCTCTTTTCTTACTTTACATTCAAAATATGGGAATAAATTCACTCAATGTTTGCAATCGTTTGAAGACTTAAGTGAAGAGAAAATTGTTTTTCAAAACGAAAATATTTTTACTAAAAATTTGTTTCAATTTTTCGATAAATAATTTTATTTACAAATGATTTCTGTTTTGTTTATTAAACGCATAAATAGTTAAATAATTTTTTGGATAAATATATGAATTGTTTTTTTGGGAATCGATTTGAAGTGAGAATTGATTTAAAGGATAGAAATTTACTTAAGCTTTGAAAACAATTAAATACATTAACAAAAGGATTACAAAACCGCTTAAAATCAAAATCAGTTTCAGTTTGCGGGCACTTCTCATACTCTTCTCCGCTTTGCTTAGCGCCAGAACCCCCTCTTCCACCCGGTGTTGAACAGTCTCTACGTTATAGTCAATGCGATCCATAACTGACCCCTGATTTATGACTAAAGTGTTTATGTCATGAAATATTTGATTCAATTCTACAATCGATTTCACAATTGTAGTCATCTCTTGCTCTCTGGCCTTCAGGTGCTCCGAATCCATCAATAGAGTCGACATCTGTTGCTGTTGTTGTTCGGCAGTTGGCCTCAAATCATCAAAAAATTGAATGTCATTGAAGTGACTGCCAGTGCTATCATTAAACGATGACTTATGGCTGCCATTAATCAACGGTTTCTCATCAAAAGTGATGACAAACTGTTCATCTATTTTGTCATTTTCTGAACACTTATTTAAGTATTGATTTTGACAGAAGCGGTAGGTTTGGGTCAAATCCTGGATCTCTTTGCACTGCCATTGAAAGACGTTTTTAACAATCTTTGAATGACTTCTCAGTTCAGATAATGCCTTCATTTGACTCATCAGTGAATGCAAACGATTAAACAATTTATTGATTTCCTGACACTTGAACTCAATTTCAATTTCATAGCTATGATTGGCCGCAGACTCGGACTCATCGCTGAATATGGAGTTTGACTTCTTCTTCAGATGCTCTCTCTGTATCTCATTTAACTGATCCACTGTTTGGACACACAATATATCAACAAATGTCTCAATGAGTGAACAATACATACATTTTGTGTTGATTTTAATGCATTCGTAGCGAAACTGATCCACATTTGAGACCCAATCGGGTGCCGAAGTGTCCGAATGGTCGCCACTGTTGGTCAGCTCGATGTCATTGGCGTCGGTCTTGCCGTTCACTAAATTCACTCTTTCGTCGTCGTTATCAAACTGTCCATTGATTTCAATCAAAGATCAATCAATTGATAACACAATCAAAAAGATGTGACAAATGTTTACCTCTTTATAGAAAAACCTCTTTTTGGACGCATTATTCCTCAGCAGTACAAACGTCTCCGTATGGCTACGTCTAGACATACCTTTCACCTATTATTCAGTTAATTGTTTGCCATTTAATTGTATTTAAATTCAAATTTCATTTAAATTAATTGAAAATCTGTTAAACATTTGAATATTTTTTGACAAAATGTTTACATATTTTTCATTAATTTTTTGTCAACACATGATTTCATTCATAAATTACGTGACATTGAAATCACCTTATTTTCAGGTGGTTTTTGATTAAGAGGTAAATTCAATAATGAATTGTTTAATGATTGAACTTAAATCACTTCTCAGCTCTGATTTTAATCTAATTTTTTATTAGTTTTAATTTTATTTTTAAATTTATGTTTATTTTTATGTAAATATTAATCATTCACTGAAATGACATAATACTGTATTAGCTGCCAATTGACCATGGTCATTGATAATCAAGATAATTGATCAGAGCATAATGATATCAATAAGGTATGAGTTTTTGATTAAATATTATTGTAATTTAAATAACAATTTGTAATCAGTTTTAATGTTTTTGAGTTTCATTTGTCTATAATTTTAAGTGAAAATCAATTTTTAATTAAAATTTTTGTTGTTTTTTAAAGATTTTTAATAATTTTTTAATACAAAAATCAATTCATTTATAATTGCATTGAAATTTTGATTCACAACTAAAACATTGAGTTTT
The DNA here is from genome assembly GCA_034687845.1 of Pantelozetes paolii. Taxonomy (NCBI): domain Eukaryota; kingdom Metazoa; phylum Arthropoda; class Arachnida; order Sarcoptiformes; family Oribellidae; genus Pantelozetes; species Pantelozetes paolii. The sequence goes on along the minus strand of JAQGAT010000433.1, from coordinate 24,683 downwards.
TAGTCAGTTTTGAAAATATTATCACAAAATTGAATGAAATATTTGAAGAAAAAGTTGTTTTCAATTGAAAGTGAAATCTAAACCTATATTAAGATATTTTTGAATATACAGTAATTTGTTACGAAATAGTATTTCATTAAATATTTTGAAAGTTTTTATGAAAATATTTTAATTTTGTGTAAAAATCAAACAAAATATTTAATCGTTTAATCATTTTTAACACTTTATTAGATATTTCAATGAATATTATGAAAACAATTTTGAATTCTTTGAATACTTTATTCATTTAATCAGTTTTGAAGACAAATACAAAAAGTTATGAAAAATTAAATACATTTCAATAATAAAAATATTTTTGTCTATAATTATAAAAATATATAAATAATTAAAATCTCATCAAAAAATGATAATTCAATTGATTTTCAGGCAAACATTGTTTTTAAATACATGAATACATAATACACTCTTTAAAGTTGAATAAAATTTTATGAAATAAATTGTTATTTCAGTTATGTTTTGATCAAATCTTTAATGCATTTATGGTTTGATTATTATCTGAAGTGAAAGCAGTGTTAATATATCCGAAAGAGTTGTTTGATTTTTGGTTATTATAATCAACCCATTCCTGAAATATTTTAGGATTGATTGGCCCCCAGTCTGGGGTGGGTTTGAAAGCACCGATAATTTTCTGTAAAATAAAATCAAATTTAGAGTAAAATAACAAAAAATCCTTTCATTTAATGACAATTCAGTCGAGAATTGATTAAAAGTTGTCTGAAATTTATGTAAAATACTTATTATTACGTGATTTTAAACTCAAAAATAGCTGAAAATCTATGGAATGTTTGAGAAAAGCAAATAAATCATGAATTTTCGTGACAATAGTTATCCCATCAGAGGATCAAAGAAATAATCAATTCATTTATGATTTCATTCATTAAAATACAGTCAAAACGTGTTATAAATTAACTCAAAGTTTAGCAAAAAATTTCAACAAATTATCAATTATTTCGCTAAAAATAAACCGATTTTTTGATTCATGAAAAATGTTAACGAAATAAATGCAGAAATTCTTTGTTACTTGAAATCAAAAGTTAGGGTAAAAAGTGAACAAATAATTTTTGATTCAATATATTTGTGATAAAATAGTAATTAAATTATCATTTCTTATGTGAATATACAAAATATTTTTTTGCAAAAATCATTTCAATTTTATTTTTAAAATAAAATTTCATAAAATATTAATCATTATATCGTTTTTCACATCACTTTATAAAAGACTAGATTTATATGAATTTATATTTTAATTGTTTGAAAACAAAGCATTTGTGGAAAACTTTCTATACTTTTCTCAAGTTTATGATAAATAGACGCTTAAGTGGAAAGACATTAATTAATGAATACCTGTTTAAGTGTAGTTCCCTTTTGTTTATATACAGTCAACCCAATCCAAAGGGGGATTTGAAAGATAGCAATGGCAGCTAATAATCAAATTCTGGGTTTAAATACAAATTCAAAATAAAATTTACAAATTCATACCTAAAGCCCATCCAATGCCTGTGCCCCAGGAGGGAATGCCTGTGTTATGGGACTGATTATCATCTAGTATATATTTAGAAATATTTCCATAAATGAAAATGACCTAAATTTTAATCATTATTAATTCAAAAATTCAATTTTCATGTAATGATTGTGTTTTTAAAATGCATACAATGAGAGCTACAGGTGTGGCAAAGCTCCAGGTTACTTTCCAGAATATCCCCACTTTCTTATTGAGCATGAATTGGATATCAGAGCAAAACCTCTTGAGTCCGTAAATCCAAAATATGGCTATTGTTTGACAGATACCATAGAAGAAGACAGCGGTTCCCACACCATAGTTGTCCAGAAGTGTCATTACATAAGTGCCAGCCTTTGGGGACAGACATTACAAATGAGAACAATAGCTAATGATTTGAATTTATATTAATATTAATGTAAAACACAATCATTTATATTCTCATTGAAAACATGTCAAATCATAACTCATTTGGTTTTTACGGTTAATCCCTTTCCCTTTCATAAGTCGGGTGTTTTCAAGATTGTATTTAAATTAAGAAATCATTACTTAATTAAAATAATTTTGTTTTTTATAACAAATGCATAAAAAGTTTGCATAAAATTGAATAAAATATTAATGCTTTCAATGATTTAGTGAAGACATAAGACATACATCAGTGGTGAGAGGAAGACCCAGAACACAGAACACAATGCAAGTAATTAATGCCAAAATCTCTTTCTTATTGTGAAGTGAAGTGAATTCATCTTTAATTGAGGTTAAAATGGTTTCCACCTGCGCTACAGAACTACCGATGCCCAGAGTGAACAACATTATGAAGAAGAGCACTGACCAGAGTTGGGGAACCACTTCTATTTTGCTTAACGCTTCAGGATATACTACAAACGCTAATCCCAACCCTAATGACAAATATAAAATATATAACAATTGATTAGATTATCTGATTATAACATCATTTCATTGCAATGACAATCCATACCTCCCTCAACCACAGTCTCAATAGGTCTTCCAGTGGTAATAGATAAATGTCCAAGTACAGCAAATATTACACAACCGGCCAATAGACTGGTGAATGTGTCCAAAACAGCAATAATAATGGCATCACTTTTGGTAATAAAAAAACACATAAGAAATGATGTTTGAAATGACTCTGAATAGTGAATACCGATAGACATTGTTATGGAAGTCATTATAACTCGAATACATTACAAGAGTTCCAAAACAGACGGCGAGAGAGAAGAAGGACTGTTCGACAGCGTTGTACCAAACAATCGGCTCAAGAAGTTTCTCCCACTTAGGAGTGAAGAAGAACTCAATGCCTTTGGCCGCGCCCTCAGTGTCCGTCACCACTGCCATCACTAAGAGTCCGATCAGCACTGTATACGGAAATATTGCTGTGAAGTATGCGATCTATCATTCAATGCAAACATCATTTGAATTGTCATTCTTTATGACATTAGACTACAAACTCATACCTTTCCTAAAGAGCTGACACCTTTAACAATGCTGAGGTAGACAAGAGTCCAGGAGCCTATTAGGCATAAAACTAACTTCCAACTCATCCATGTCATATCATTCAAACCGCTTGATTTGTGTAACACATTATATCTAACAATAAATCAATGAATAATTGATTAAAACATGAAAATTGAATAACAATTGGTGTCTAAACCCACTCATAGTAGAGCTCAGACAATGTCTTGTTCTCATAGGGGTTGTCGTCATCGCCTAAGAACCTAATCTCTTGTAATGAACTCATAGTCGTGGACACAGATTCTGTTTTATTGGGACAAACCCCTCCCGGATACCATTCCGTATCGCATACACTCCAGGGTAAAGGGTTAGAGAATGATGAGAAGAGGTAATAGAGTGTGAGTGCCATCAAGTAGTTGTAAAATATTATCAAATAAGTGGTCGAAAATAATTGTGCAAAACCTATGCCTTAATAGGAAAACCATTAATGAGTTAATGGATAAAATATTCATTAGATGTGCAAACCCTTTAAGGCCGGCACACATTTCCACACTTTTATGGATCCCCTGCCACTAAACTGTCCTAGTACCAGTTCCATGTAGTACATGGGTCGACCGATAATAAACAAGAGTAGAAGATATGGAATCAGAAATGCACCTGAAATTTGGTTAATTGTTAATTGAATGTCAGAATATAGTGTAGAATGAAAACTTACCACCTCCATTTGTATATGCTTCACAATTGAATAACCAGGGCAAATGTATATTAGAATTGTTTCTGAATAATTAATTGAGAGTTAAGTGACACATACCTGCGTGAGGGAACCGCCAGACCTTAATTAAAATTATGCAAATGTTTAAACATTTTTATTAATTGTTTTTGACTTTTGAATTACATTTCCCAAACCGACAGACATTGAAATACATGACAACAGAAATTCAATGCCTTTAGACCACTGTCCCCGACCTTTGATTTCATTATTCCCTGTGTCTGCTTCAGACACCACTCCATTGACTTCAATCTAATTTTATTACAAAATTGATTCAATATTTTATTGGAAATTATGCCAAAAATAAAAATCAATTAACTCTTTATTGACTTAAATTGCAATACAAATGCTATTAAAGTAATAAATGTTTTGGAAATATGTTATGCAAACAAAGTGTGGATTATTTTATGCCATAAAACAGATATTAATTGAAATAATAATTATCTTAATAGTTATAAACAAAACTTAATTATAAACCCGGTCAGGTGTGTAAGCTTTAGTGGCTTAGGGGTGGAAATCCCTAAATAAAGGGTCAAAACTGAATTCCAAAGGGATTTAAATGAAAATTCTGATGAATTCCAGAATTTTGTTTATTTTGACCGATAATAAGGGCTTTTCTTATTTGCTATCAGTTTATATCAAATGATTGTTTTGTTTTCACTTTTTCTCTCAGAATAATTGATAAAATACTTTGAATAACAGATATTATTATAAATTATAAGCAATTGAAACAAAATATTAATTATATTTTAATGCATTTGATTTTTTTTGTTTACATTTATTGCTTGTTATGTTTATATTCTGTTGTTTCTTGACTTTTGACAACAAATTATAAAAATTATCAAATAATAAATTGTTGTCTTATTTTTTGAGTTATTTTCCGTTTGTATTCAAATAAAAATTAGATAACACTGTATAAGAGGTTTGGAGTTTAAGTTTTGGATTAACATAACTGTAAAAATACTTTCCTTAAGAATAACTTTTGAAAAATTCTTACCATTTCTTGCGGTTCGTTGTGTTTTATCGCCATTTCTCAAGAGATAAAAAAAACTTTCGCTGATTTTCACAATATATAAGACAAAACAAGATTTGAATATAAATCAAAGGGTTTTTTAATAATTTTCTGTTTGTTTATCACATAATCAATTGCACTGACAATCAATTGAAGGTTTAGTTTTCAAGGAATACAGGAATTAAATCCAAGAGATGTCAAAAAACACTGACAACTACTTGAAACTAATTATTATATAAACTCTTAGACAAAATATTTTATTAAATATTTCACACAAAATAAAAATTAGATTTCTTTTCAATGATTTGATATATTTTGCACAAAATTGAAAACTAAATAAAAATAACTTTTAATACTTCAAAGATAAATTTTATGAAGTATTATATAGTATGAAATATTTATAAAACTGATAAAACAAATGATGAAAATCACGAGAAATCATAAAAAAAAATTATTATTAAATAAAATATAAGTTTTATTATACGTTTTGAAGTATTAATTGGTTTTGAAAAGTTGTAAAACCAAAACATAATCTATATTTGCGATACAAAAATGTGATGACTTTTGTTGGACTGAAATCGTCGACAATTCATGACTAATAAAGATAACAATAGTATTGAAACACAAACCTATTAAACAGTATCTCATTTGCTGTGAAATAAGGTTTAATATTAGTTTGAATTCTGTCTCAGCTTTCGGTATATCTTTCCGTTTATAAGACTTATTACTGTATTAATGTGGCCTTCATTAGATGTGTGTGGAATGGGATGTAAGAGCAGGTCCTCCCATTCCATCAGGAACGGTCTAAAAGGAAAGGTTAACCACTAATAGTGCTTAAGGCATGGGATTTAGGTTAGTCTAAGCACCAGAATGTACAACAGTTTTGATGATTCCTTTGTCACAGCAATACCTCAATCATTGAAATGCAGTATAAGTTTAATGAAATTTATTTAACATTGAATTTCACTCTCTTTTGCGTCAATTTACTCATAATATGATTCAAATTACAATTTATGCTTAATTTCCCTTAAAGTTCAATAGTATCCGGATATATATCGTTAGTGTAATAGTGTCACTGAATTTACACCAAAATACAAAAGTAATTAAAATCTTTATGTCTTTTGTGATAACAATTCAAATATCTTTGGATTTATATATGATTTCATTATTTCTTGTTTTAAGTCATTATTAAATTTTAAATCCTTTTATCAAAAGTGAATTAATTTTTATCCCTTTATATATTAATAGAAATGCGAATCAAATCAATGATTACATAAAACATGAATAGTATTCAATGTTTTCCAAACTAACAAATAAACTAGACCTTGGTTATGCCTTGGTCATATTGACTGATCGGTAAAACAGTATCCTTGGCCTCAAAACAAGTGAGTGTTTAATACTTGTTTGAAATAATTATTAAACTCTTCTATTGGACTGAAATTAATTATAAAATAATATTTTGAAGACTTTTTTATTACTAAATATAATTTGATTTGTTTTATGAAATGTTATCTCAATATCAATGAAAAGAGTTGCTATGAATGATGCTTTGCATAGCATTGCTGTAAAGTATCGCTTGTTTAACAAAATAAAACAATTGAAAAGTTGTTTTGATTTCGTTTTGATTTCAAATTATTATAAGTTTTGTTAAAAATATTATAAAATATCAATAAATTTATAATAAGGGGTGGGAAAGGATGCTCAGGTTGAAATGAGCGGTCTTAAATGAAAACGGTCCCTGAAAAAAAGATGAATTCAAATAAAATATTACAAACTTTTAAAGTTTTTTGTCTCTGAATATAATTTTTTAATTAATTTTTGATGAAGTTATGAATAAAGAAGTAATAGTTTACTTGAATATTCATATTTTATTAGTTTATTCAGTGATATTTAAGTCAATAGACTATTTGGTTCAATGTTAAGAAAAACCTATTGAATATGAAAAGCCAGAGTATTTGCAACCTGGATAGGAAAATAAACTGCAAAGCATCCGGATCCGTTAATTTGTAATAATTTTGATTCAATACAAAATTCAAATCACTTTTTAATGGTTTTATTTTTGTTAAACAATGTTTTATATGCAATGCTTTACAGGAAAGCTATGCAAAGCATTCATTCATAGGAATCCTTTCAGTGAATCGATTCAATTGAACTCCAATTAAATATTAAGGGTGCAGGTGGTGTAAAGGTGCAAGGGTGCAGGGGTATTTACTATTTTATTAATTAAGAAATTGTGATAACCTAGTTTTTACATCTTGATAATTTTATTATTATTTCTAATTCTATAAAATAGGTTACAAATGGGTTCACAACTCTGAATGTCGTGTCAAAGCGGCCACATATACCCACACCGAGAGTATACTGCACGGGTAGGGATGGACATAGACTGCGAGTGCAAACTCTACTCTCTTGTCTTCTGCTAAATGAACTCCCGTCGCAAACACCGCTTCAGTGATTGAGTCAAAGTCAGTGTACGGCATATTGAGAGGAAAGCCTGTCATCTGTAAGTGAAGTGAATTAATTCAATGATAGACAACTGTATTAAGCACTTGAACCTCATGTAAGACAACGACGTCATGGAGTTCTTGTATGAGATCATTGATCTGGACTTTACCCGCGCTCTCAAGTCTGGGCAGTATTTTCTTAATCGATTGAATAACATGTCTATTGAAGAAAGTTCGGCTCCTTTTCCTCCAACGCATAAACGATTCCCTCAAATGTTTTTCAAGGGTTTCCTGAAGTTTGAGTGCGTTATCAAAATCACTGGACGTATAGACAAGTGATTCCGGCTTTGGATTCAAACATAATGTTAACAACTAATCAATAATTGAATGATTACTGACTTGAATGCTAACAATAGGAGGCATGGGATAGGGTTTACCAAAGAATGGCTTCCAATCAGAGGGTTTGTTTAAATCATAATTGAGACGACTCGGGTGCTCTGATTTCGATACGTTTGCAAAGATCTATACAAATGTAATACTCAGTGAATCTGTTGAAGAAAAGTGCATTCAATTTCAACCAATGCTTACATTTTCGGGGGTTATTATACATCCAATTGAATTGAGGGGTAAATAGCTATCCCTAACACTGAACTGTTCGCCCGTCGATGTGTTGAAGACATAGGGATCGCGTAAATACTCAAAGACGATGACATAAGCTGTCATTCCTTCAGGTATTCCATATCCCAGCAAAATAGCAGCCCTTTTATCCAAATATAGGAAATAATTGCATAATAGGATTGCATGTTCCTCCTCATCCCCCAACAGCATCTCCAACAACTGATCACATGTACACCATATGTCACAAACACCTGGAAGTGATATACTGTCGGGAACTTTAGGTATTAGTGCGACAAAACGGGCCAATCTTTGCATTATATCATTTGTTACGTTAAAGTTGGTTAAGAATTCTTCGGGAGGTTTAAGAGGTCTGAGATATTTGCAAACCAACACTGAATTGGCGCTTATATTGACTGCCAGTGCTTTGATATTTCTTTCGGGAAACTCTTCTTTCAGTTTGTTTTGCCATTTCTTAGAGTATATCAAAAGGGATTCGCTTTCTATTGTATCGCACTTTGAATTGATTACAAAATAATTAAACAATTATTCATTGAATTCAATGGTTGTCTCACTTTTATAACCAACGGTTCGGGCAGTTGTAGTGAGGGATCAATGGTTACAAAGAGTGTTAGATATGTTTGCTTTGAAGTATCTTTAGTGGTATTATCTGCGCCTAAAAGCAGTCCTTTTGTGTCGTATTCATAGCCGAAAAGCATTAAAGGAGTGCTTAAACTAAATGTCCCTTAAATTTAAATAAATTTAAAGTTTGTGTCAAATATTTATCAGAAAAGCGGAGAAAACCTTCAATTTTTGAGTTGAGATAAAGTGTAGAAAATGGTATTCTGAGTGATCCGAGCCAACGGCGCTCTGACCTCTTGTGCGTTATTTTCTGTCCATCACTTGTTATGGTTTCATCCGAGTTGAGAAAGACTTCATCAAAAAGGTTGAAATAAATGCAATCATTTATTTTCGACAGATTTGAAGGCAAACAATCATTTTCTGGACATCTGTTTAACAATTGATATCATTTTCTGTTAACTAATCATTTGTTTTATACTTTAGTTTCAGTGAAAGGGTTTCATTCCACGTCGGCTTCACCCCTTCAGCCGTATTGGTTCTGGCACTTTGTCTTTGAAATACCGTCTCAACAAATGGACACACATTGCACTCATATGTAAAACCTATTGATTTTGAAGACAGGTTAATTTAAAATGGATTGCAATTGAGATTACCATTATCTCCATTTGCATATACATTGGTGATGTTGTCCTGCTTACGCACCGGTACATTGTTTGCGTGCATTATTGTTATCACTATTTTTATGTCTGAATTTGATATTAAATTGAATGCAATTTTCTTTCGCTCTCTTCTGTACGGATTGAGAGGTCTCTTGTTGTGTGCGACAGGGAATAGTGTGAATCCAATAGCACTGGTATTTCAAGTATTTTTTGAATTCAATTATTACTATCGACGAAAATGAGTGATACCTTATTCCTGGAACTTCCTCTTCGATAACCATATCCTCCAGAGTTCTGGGTCTGTCTGATGTACCGCTCGATTGTTGAACCAATTGTTGTCCAACTTTTGTCAACATTTCGATCGCTTTCTCTCTCTTCTCTTCAAAATGTCTTTTAGTATTCAATGAGATCTTAGGTTTGGGTTTAGTTTCAAACAAATCCAAAGGAATCTCCTTTTCATTGATGGGAACGAAACGAAAGTATTTAAAATTTGAGACACCTTTCCATCGAAGTTGAAGCAAACGAAAGCGCGGGTTCTTTTCAATCTCTTCATCGGTTGTAAACTCCAGTTCTTTTGGTGAGTAATTGGCCAAAGATTTGTTGATTGTATTTGTGTTATCATTTGCTTCTAATTGCTGTCCATTAGAGGTGTTGTCGTTATCCCTATTCCTCAACCTTAAGACCAATTCATTCAATTGATCCGAATTTAGAGATTCAATGTTTTCCAACAGTTTTCTGTCGTTTCTATTCTTTGAACCATTTGTTTCAGTAATCAATAAGTTTTCAGACTTTTTAAACCAATTATTAAATATTTGTTTCAATGAAACAAAGTTTGCTTTGGATTCACAAATCAATTGTTTATCGGAACCGAATTCAGGGTCTATTTGTAGACAATGTTTTAATTCAATTTTGTCCTGATTTCCAATAAACAGTGAGTCGTTTTGCAAAAATTGATTTTTCAATCCTTCGCTTATTATTCTGTGTTTTATTTTATTTAAATTTTTAATATTTAAAAAACCATTGATTTTATTGAAAGAAATCATTTCCTCTTTAATCAGATCCTCATTTGAGTCTTCAATTGTCTTATCTGAAGGAATGTACAGAAACTTCTTCTCGTCTTTAATCATATCTTTTCTTAATTTGATTTTTGTTTTATTTCTTTCATAAATATTCCAATTATTCGTTGAATTAAACATATCTTTAATCAATATTCTGGTGTCTCTGCTGTTGTCTTGTCCTTCAATTTCAATCACTTCTTCACCAGATGTTTGTGCTTTTGCTTCATTGATGTTATCTTTACTATCATTTGATATATCGGTTCCGAAGAAAAATTCAAATGATTTATCACTTGAAATGTCATTCTCTATGAAATCAGTGTTGAATTCATGACTAATACTTCGTTTCCATTCACTCCTAGAGCTGAGACGGCTTTCGATGTCTCTCTTCAATTGAATTTCTTGTGATTCCAGCACATCCTCTGAACTGATCTTTTGTTTGGCTCTAATTTGTGCTGATTTTAAACGATTCCGGAGTTTATTCCTATAAACCTCTGAAAATGTCTTTTCCATTGATTGCTATCAAAACTTTTTAATAGTAATAAAAATTGAAACAAATATTTGACGAAAAGATAAAATGAAAACAATGAGTGAATCCATGGAAACAATCCTATCATTCAAATGAAACATTAGTTTTCACATTACTCTGAGACTACTATTCCTTCAATCATTGACATCGAAATGCACTCATTTCAGACTCTTTTCAATGAGACCCTGAAGTGAGACCTCTTTAAGTTGAAAATTGAACAAGAACAAGTAAACCCAACCTTAATATTGTTTTTCTCATAAATTTCTTTTTTATTGATTTTTCATTAAAATAAAACATAAATTGATTACAAAATTCAATTATTTTCTCCTTTGAGTGAATGAAAAGCTATCGGAAGACCCGAATCCAGAAAACCCTGAACCAAATGGAGCGGTATTTTGTTGTGGTGTTTGTTGAGCATTGGATGCAAGCGCTCCGAAACTAAGTCCAGTGTTTGTTGTATTGAATCTAATTTTGGTTTAAATTAATTCATATTTTTAAACAAATTCACCAAAACTTACGAATTATTGACTCCAAAAGCACCGGTATTTTGGGCACCAAATGCTGTTGAAGTCATTGATCCCATAGCCGGTGGACCACCAAATGTGGGCGCACTTCCAAAGGCTGTCGATTGTGGAGAACCGCCAAAAGTAGGCGAACCACCGAAAGCAGGCGGTTGTGTGCTTCCAAACACAGGAGAACCGCCAAAGAGTGGCTGATTTTGTTGAGGACTGGCCTGAAAAGCGGCAAAACCTGTTTGTGCAACACCTGAACCACTCGTGAAACTTCCGCCAAATCCTCCCGAAGAGGGCTTAACACCGAATGGTGACGATTGAGTTGTAGGAGTAGTGAAGGCCTGAGTAGTGGTTTGAATGGGAGGACTGGAAAAAGCGCCGCCGAAAGCATTTTTCTGAGCGTTTTCAGCACTCGGACGACCGCCTAATCCACAGAACGAGAGGTTATTCACAATTGAAGTTTGTTGACCAAAAGCTAACGGTGCGGACGAAGCGGTGGTAACAGGAGTTTGGCCGCCAAAAGATAATCCCTGATTAAACGCCGGCGCCGTTGTATTTGGAGTAACATTACCGAAGCTGAAGGAATTGGATGCAAACGGCGTCTGACCAAAAGCCGATGCACCGAATGGAGAACTTATTGACTCTGTGTTAGGAGTGGTCACTGATTTGGGATCAGTTGAAATGATTTCAGTGTTGTTTGAAGTAGTCGTTGGCAATGGTGTCGGTGTTTGTATTGGTGTAGTAGTTGCGGGAATTCTGGCCGAAGAGTCCACTGATGTTGTTGAAGGGATCGTTGGTTTGGGAACAGTAGTTGAGTCTATAGTTTTGTTCTCATTTTGTTCAACACTTTTCAACGAAATCGTTGTCTTTATAGACTGCTTAGTGGACTCGGAATCGGTACCAATCGGCGACTCATTTGAGACACTCTTAACAACTAATGGCACAGTCTTTTGAGGAGTAGTCGGAGGACTGATGTCTTCATATTTAGGTAAAGAGTCATTTGTTTCGGACTTTGAATCTGAAGTCAGTTTGAAACTGAAACCCGAATTCAATGACGGATTCAAATTGAATGACAGCTTAGGTATCGGAGAATCAGTGGATTGATTGCCGAACCCTTTGAATGAAGTGAAGGGACTGTTGGCTAAAGAGCTGTTTTCATTGTTTTCGGACAATTCGGTGATTGTATCCAATCTGAAGTCATTTTCCAAAGTGTTTTCGATTGGATTTATTACAGTTATGTCACCGAAGCTCACGCTTTTGTTCCCACTTTCCGGCAAACCTTTGATCGATTCGACCTCTGGTTTAGTTTTAGTTGAGATAAGACTTGAGAGTATAGGTGTCGGCGGCAGTGGTTTCGGTGTGGATGTGGGAACAGGTGTTGATTCGGCTTTAGATGTGTTTATGACTGGAGTTGAGGTCAGGTTAAACGAAAGCGGTTTCGATTGAAAGGACGCAAACATTTCCGCTTTGTTTGCATTACTAATCGATTCACTCTTCGATGGCTTCGCAATCGTCGGTGACTTTTGGTCAACACTTTGTTCTATAACTGTCTTTGTTTTCGGCACTTCTTTGTTGACATTTTTGCTGACATTAACGACAGTCGGAGTTATAATCACTTTACTATCGGTTGAAGATATCATTGACTTTGTTTTGTCCTCAGCTTTCGTTTCGGTAACAATTGATTCAACTTTTTTAGGACTCAAACGATTTCTTTCAATAGTTTTCTGCTTTTCCTTCAACTTTTCGATCGCAGATATAAATCGGGAGGAGTTGTCGACCGCACGTCTGACCGGAACTTTGGATCGGTTCTCGAAAAAAAATCTTAAATTTGTTTTCTTTTGGTCGGAAATGGTCTTCAGTTTAAAGACTCTGTCGTTTGAAAGCTCTTCACAAGTAATGTCTTTAATTGAAGTCTTATTCAAAGAATGACTCAATTTTTCGACAACTCTTTTGTTCGGACTTTCATTAAACGATTCGTTGAATGACCGGGTATTCGGTGACATCTTTAATGGAGAGGACAGCCCTTCCAAAGCATTCAAATGCAGTTTCAATGTATTGATAACTCTTTGATTATTAGCCAATGCTTTGTATATCAAATCCAAACTACTGTTCCCTTGAATACGATTCAATTGTTTAGTTTTATTCCCTTTCCTCCTCTCCAGCCATTCATACCATTCCTGTTCAAACTTAGCGTCCAATTCTCGTAACTGTATTTCAATGTATTCGTTAAGACTATGTATTTCTTGCATACGTCGGGCAGTCATGGGGTCGAGTGCTCTCTGTTTGAGAAGATATCTATACTTCGGATCGACATTACGATCGGTAATACTTTTGGCCTCTTCTAGGAGTGAGAAGGACTCGATGAGACTGGACTGCAATGTTGTCCCGTCTTTTGAGCAGTTCTTGAAATTGTTTTCAATCTCTTTCAGCACTTCCTCTAAAAGTCTTGTTTTGGTCTTCATTTCCATTTGTTCTTCTTTTTCGCCGATTTTTACACATATTTTTGAAAACCGTTTCTTCGATTCAATCCATTGTTTATTGAATTCTTTTATTTGTTCTTTAATTGCATTCAAATACAACTCATTGGTGGCAACAGTGGTGTCCTCAGGGGTTGGACTCTTCTCGACTCTACTTTCATGAGGTGTCGCTTCAGGACTGATTGTTTGCGGAACCACTGAATGACTCGTTTTTAACAATTGATTTGTTGGCATCGGTTTGGGTTCGGGTTTTGATAATGTATTTGAACTCACAATCGGAGCAAAAGGACTGCCAAATGATGGAGTGCTCGGGTTTTGTAACGCTTTGTTTTGCGGTCCATTACTTACCGCCTGAATCGGTGTACTTGTGGTCACTCTGTTCTGAGTGATTGGCGTTGAAATCACAGTTGGTTTAACAATACTCGTAACTATCGGTGCTTTCATTGTACCGCTTCTGTCAACCAATAGATACGGAATCAGAATTCCCGAAGAATTATAAATCAAAAGTATTGGACAATCGATGCCTCCGTAGGACTCATTCACATTCAGTTTATACACATTTTGAGTCCCTTTCGCAACAATAATACCCCTTAACTGAGTGTCATTCCCGTAGTTATCAATCGGCAGATCAATACGAGAACTGTCCTCTAACATCCATTGCGACCAATTGTCGGGCACTGATATGTCTTTGTCGGCATCGCATCCAATGATAGCCACTTCGGACGCCAAAGATGTCGAGCAAAGGATTATGTGTTGAAAGTAAACCAAATTTATTCTATAAAAGTCGTTAACTTCCGTACTGTCCAGACATACGGCACCGAAGTCTACAAACTGTGGCTGAGCTTTGGACGGCGTCGACACCAAAAGCAAATGCGTGTCCTTTTCCCGATTGGCAGTGTCTTTAGTGACAGCCATTGCGAACAGTGAGGACACAATCCATTTGATTGCAATCACGTGGTGTTCATTGAGACCATTAATGAGAACTGTTTTCTTCACTTCTTGTAATGGTTTTCCGTCAATGAGTTTGTATTGAGTGAAAAACCCATTCCTGTGTCCGACCACTAATTGTTTGCCTTTCGGAGACCAACACAAACACATCGCCTGATTGTTAGCCGGAATGTGAGCTAAGATTGTCGTCCTTTTAGTGTCGATATCGCCGATAGATATGACAAAAACCGATCCATCGGTTACACAACAACCAAATTGGTTGTCACTGACCTCTGGATGCCATACGATTTCAGACACCAGTCCTGAACTGTTGATCAAATTTAGACGACTGTAAGGAATGGTCTGTTGAATGAGAAGACAATTAAAACACTGAAAACAAATCACATTTAAAACAAAACCTTATTTTGGTTTTTGAAGACATCATTCAAATCAAAGAACACAACAAATGGCGACTCATTTGAGCCATCGGTTCCACAAACGGCTAATTTAGTGCCGAAACCGTTGGCCGAAAGCGATATTAGATGTGGTCTGAAGTGAAGACCAATAGAGAAGTGTTGGAACTGTTCTGTGATCTCATTAACCACTGATTTATTCCACTCGTAGTTCAATAAATGGTTTAATTCAGTGACAACTATATTGTCATCGCTTAAGACAAAAGCAATTTGTCTGTTGTTGTCCACACAAACACAGGACAAGCCATAGACACCATTCCTCGAGATCTGATACTTCTTCAGCTCAACAAACTTAAGACTCTTTTGAAACACAAATGGATTTAAAGATAACAAAAGTATTGCAAAAAGCGATCATTTCTTACGTTATTGTCAACAGATATACCACTTTTGAACGACATTTCAATCCAATTGATGACTAAATCACAACATTTCACACAAAAAGACAATAAATTGATTCAAAATTAACTCAAAATAAGTGAAAAAATGTCTCAAAAATGCGTTTAATTTTGAAAAACAAAACAAAACAACGATTTCTGACATAAATTACAAAACATTTGAGAATCGATTCAATACTATTGACAGACAATCGATATATCGATATATCGTTGACATTGAAAGCCATATTAAGTCACGTGACTTAGTGTTTGGTTAAACACATAAACAGTTGTCTTAATTATCGGCCAAATCTTCAGCCAATTAAGTGTCGGACGGAATGGGAGGTCAAGTGTTCGGCAAATTGGCGTTCATTCGCAACATTATATACGTCCGTCTCTCGCCGTACGAGCAGAAGGCGTTCCCAAACTATTGGCAAAACACTTGGAGAGGCTTTAAACGGGACTTCACTTCAATCGCGCCGTACGCCGGCCCGGCCTTTATGCACGCATACCTCGTCTACCTCTGGGGTGAAGCCGAGAACATCCGACTGAAGAGGAAAGACCCGAAAGAGTATGAAAACGATCAGTGAATCCATTGATCGCTGTTTTAGTTGTGTTTGAATTCACTCAACGTTTAGTCAATTGTTTAATATTTTTGTCTAAATTTAGTTAAACTTTAATTCAATTATGGATTAAATGAATGAATAGTTTGTTATTAATTGACATTTATTTCAAATTTACTGTAATATTAAAAAATAAATTCAATTTTAGGCCAAAAAACGATTAATTTTGGGTTAAATACAAATAATTTATGACTTTATGTGTAATTAATATCAAATTGTTGTCCAAACTGTCGGTGTATTCAACGGTAGACACACTGTTAGACAAAAGACTTTTACCGTTGAATACAATGAAACATAAATTAAACGAAATTTCAATTAATAGTAAGAAATGAGTAAATATTTGTCAAATAAGGGGTAAACCATTGAATAAGGGGTTAAATATACGATTAATTACTCTTTCGCGTCGTTAATGCCGTCGGGATTAATAGAGAAGGTGGCCTCAGCTTCAGGCAGATTGGGTGAGTCATACACTTTGCAGACTCTGTTCTCTCCTTTGGCTTTCTTCAGGTATAACCGAGTGGTCGACGCGTGAGCTATGATATGACCGCCGATTGGTTTCTTATTGTCCGCCGAAAACATAGCACTGGAGTCCACATTAGCGACCACTTGATTAGTGATAAGGACTGCGACTCCGAACTCATCGGCCAATCGCTGAAGCATTCGTAGAAACCTTCCCAAATGCATCTGACGGGCGGCCAACTCACCCCTACCGCAGAAGTCCGTCCGATACAAAGCGGTAGCGCTGTCCACAACAATAAGCGCATACCTGGCCTCTGACATCATGTGCGCCGCTTCGATGAGAAGAGAGGTTTGGTGGTCAGTGTTGTAAGCTCTGGCGTAAGCAATGTTATCCAACACTTGATTCTCATTCAATCCAAATCTTCGGGCGATGTCTATAAACCTCTCGGGTCTGAACGTGCCCTCAGTGTCGATGTAAAGACACTTTCCTTCGGCGCCTCCCAAATCCATCGGCAGTTGACACGTGACGGCCAACATGTGACATAATTGACTCTTTCCTGTCCTGAACTCACCGAACATTTCGGTTATAGAACCGGTTTCCACACCACCTGAAGGGGTATTTGGTATTAAATAAAGGAAAGCATACAATCATTGAGACAAACCCTTCAACAAAGCGTCCAAATGTGTAGAGCCGGTGGTTATGAACACAATGTCTGACCTCTTCTGATGGTATTCAGTGGCGGTTGAGAACCCCATTGGACACAACTTGACGGCTGCGGCGACCAGTCGTTCGGCCTTTTGTTCGGAAATGCCTTTGATTTTCTCCAAACACTTTTTGGTGACGTAAGCGATGGACTCAACCGTGTGATGGCCGGCCTCTTGTAGTTTCTTAATGTCCAGTGTTGTGATCCCATTCCCCTATAAATCAATTAATCATTGAATAAATGAAATCAAAAAACACAACAAAACCTCTAATTTCTTAATCGGAGTGAAAGTGGTCTCCATTTCCTCCGTCTCTTCATTATTGTCATTGAATTCATCGTTTTCTTTGTCTTCAATGATCTGCACATCTATTCCGTCGCCACTTCTCTTAGATCTTTGTTTTTGAGCCATCGATGAGATAATCAGATGAAAATAATTGACAACAAAATCAGTAAACAATTGAAAACAACAATCAATGAGTGACTGAAAGGCGCTTCAAATGCGTTCACTTTTATCACGTGATCAACGATTCAACCAATCAGTGAACGCCTAATAAACTACTAAACACAAGGTCTGACATCTATTGACAAACGCTATTACTTTCAATAGTTGTGATGAAATCCATTAGTCATTCAATTATTAAATGTTTGCCCCCTTTGGCCCCCTTTGGCATTGAATTGTTTATAAAATGGGATTTAATTATACAATAATTTAATTAAACGTTAATTCATATCAAAACTAATTGTAATTCAATATAACATTCAATCAGTCATTGAATTGATTGCTATTAACACTCATTTCAATCAATTTTTACAAACGATTTAAAAGTTTGAAAATTAATTTTATGTTTGTTTAACACTAATGTCAATCATTTAAAGTTTATACATAGATATATTTGAACATGGTCTAATGGTACGATGACCAGGTTATGCATTCAGACACAAATTGTTTGTTAATATTCATGTTTTGATACAATTTCCTGTCAATCAAACAACTATTTCACTGTTTATACAGATATTTAAATAAAATTAATTAATTTAGAAGATTTTCACTTAACATCCGACTATCACCAAGTACAGTTAAGCATAGTGTTCAAACACAAATTACTGTGAACACTGATCATTATATCCAAATATACAATAATATGAAAAACTAATTGCTTTCTAACCTATAATTCAAAACATTATAAATATTATAAATTAAATTTTCAATAAAACAAATGCTCAGAAAATCTGATGTAATTTTAAAGTATTATTATTTTCACCCCTTTTTTAATAATAATAAGATTTGAGTTTAAGATAAGAGTTGTTTTTGCATTGCTTTGAAGGCTAACCCAATCATTGATAAAAAAAAATGTAATAAATCTCTTAAAATATAAGAAAAAATAATTTCAGTTAAACTAATGATTAAAATATGATATGATTTAACAGTTTTTATATGATTTGTGAAATCATTTAAAAATTGAATTTTTGACTTAAATTTGATTTTAATTGACAGAAAAACTTGAAAATGATTTGAATATGAAATACATTATAAATGCTATAAAATTGACATTTGATTGATGCAAATGAACGCAACTTTTTTATCATTGAATTGCTTAAGCAATTCATTTCATATTTAAAGCACAATCAGGGGTTCAGTTTGAATAAAAGGGGGGAAAAAACTATCAAATTATTGTTCATTCACTTCGAGAACAAACAAATATTCAATCATTTAATGGTTTTAATGATTGAAATGAACTTCAATTGAGTTTTTCAAAAGTCTTTAAATGAGTTTTTGCTATCATTTGCTCTCACTTTCCCTCACTTTAACTCTTTTACTGTATTTTAATTTGATTTCAAGAATCCATTTGAAGAATTGGTGATAATTTGTGACACAATTACCTTTATATCTATGACCACCTGTCCTCTCATTTGTTTTTAACCTTCAGTAATGATTAGCACAAAAATATTTCAAAACAATTTCAAAATAAAGTCATTAACGAGAGAACAGACTGTCTGTGCCCTCAAATTCATTAACTAAACTACAGATTCAGTCCATGTGTTCGCAAATCAAATGTTTTTCACAACAGTTTTCACTCAATTATTATACCTTTCAATAAATAATTTAATTTTTTAATTACCGGTAATTCAAAAGTGTATTAAAATCTGATAAAAATTGCAAACATTTCTTCATTTAATACACTTTTATAGCAATTATTTTGCTTTCATTTCAAATCATTTTAAAAACTAATGCTTTAATGCATTGAATATTTAATGTTTGAATAAATAGTAATAAATTGAAAACGATTTACAAATTTGTTGATTAAATGAATACAATATTTAGTCAAAGGTTTTGTCAAATGTTTTATCATTTATTGTATTTAAACTCAAATCTATTGAATAAATAAATAATTATTTAATAAATGAATAAATTTTTGAAACATTTTGAATGAAATAAAATATTAATTGAATTTAAAAATCAATGAAAAACTTATCCAATAATTGTTTTATTTAAATGAAAGCACCGGTTGTTGTCTTTGGAACCGATTCTTCAGATTTGTCGTCTAATTGGGGTTTAAATCGTTTTCTGGATGTTTGGTAACCACTGTTTTGTTGCACACAATTTAAGTAACCGATTAAGTCCTCAATACTTAGTCTTTTCATCGGATTTCGGTCTTCTTTGGTGGCCATCGATGCTCCCAATGGCTGAGCACTGGTTTGTCTCGGTTTATGTGAATTGATAGCCGAGTCATCTCTTGTAGTCATAATTGATTGGCCACTCACTTGAGTCGGCTTACGGTTAAAGCCGCCAAATATTTGGTACAAATCCTCCTTTACTTTCATTTCCTTTTTGGGTTCTTTCGCTTTGGAGGGAACGGTATAACCAAACGGTTCCCTCGAATTCGGTTCGGAGATAATGGAGGAGCCATTGGTTGAAGACTCGTCCAAACCATTGACTTTAGTGTCACAACTGAACCAATGATTGGTTTTTCTTCATTTGATTCAACACTTCTTCGCTTTGAAGACATTTTAGTCATTGGATCTGAAAATGTGTTCAAAGAGTCCATACTTTTGGTTAAGTCTATGCTTTTATTCAAACCTTTTGTCGATTCAATGGCTTTAATGGGTTTGTTGTCCAAAACGCTGTTATTGTTTGCCTTTAATTCATGGTTTCCTCTGAAGAAAGTAGACATTTGTTTGGAAACTAACGGTGCGTTTCTAACCATCCTCTGAGTGGCACCAGAACTGTGCAGATATCGGTCGCCACTGACATTACAACCGATCGGATATTGTCTTTGATTGGTAGCCAAACTGCTTGGGTGTTGGCCTCCATTCACTCCCGAAGTGCTCAGATCTTGTCTTTGAGTGACACTTAATCTGATCGGGTATTGACCTCCACTTCCACCCAAGCCATCGGTAAGTTGTCTACAAAACTGATTGCGGTCTTCGCGGACATCATTAGAGACCAAAACAATGTTATAATTGTTTATAATTTCAATGTTTTGGTGACTCTTATTGAAAGTGATTATCAAAACCAATGAATAATTAATTGAAAAACAATTAACTCTTTGTTTAATACTTTCAACAAATAAGTCAAACGTTTGGCTATTATTGAAGACTGAGTTCAAGCTATGAATAGACGACTCAATAATTAACACTTAAGTGACTTTAACTCAAATATACCCCTTAAAGGGAAAGGGAATACCCCTTAAGAACATAATTGTTATTAAAAATGTTTATTAATTTTTGATTTAATTATTCAATCAATCAATTGATAAATAAATTGAAAATTAGTGCAAAAAGTGTTTCAATGTTTTCAATGCTAAACAAATTAAAACACTTTTACTTTATATTAAAAAAAAGTTTTATTTAATATTCAAAAAAATTAATTGAGTTTTCAAAGGGGTTTCAAATATTAATGAAAAACTAATTTAAGAGAAAAAATAACAAAAAAAGTAAAAAATAAATGATTATTAACTGCAAAGAGACTGAAAAGACTGACTCAGTATATATTAAATTAAATTAATTACATATTTAACTGCCTGTCCTTTACTACCTGTGCTCTTCATAGGAATTTTGGCAAAAAATCGATACAAGAATTGGAGAATAATTTATACCAAAAGGGTTTACAATTTGTTTTTCATAGCAACACATGTGCTATAAATTGTGAATATATTATAAATTATTGTGAAAAGGGTTTGAATAATGTGTTTGTAGTTATAAAAGGCATTTATATATCAACTAATTTATGTTATTCTTGTGATCGTACATAAAGTGCCTCAATATCTGAGATAAGACTATACACACACTCAAGCACAAGTAGTTTTTCATTCATCGCTCAAAGGAATCTGGTCATTTCATACCATTCCACTTTAGGCTTTGGATTATACTGTAGTTGTGTTCAGACCAGACAATCGTCAGACAATTTTTTATATCCCAAACCTTTTCTATTCATTACTTTTCCCACTAATAAGTTAAACAATCCGTGTAATAAGTTTTGCTACCAGTGCTCACTAACAAACCATGGATTCAGTTATATCTTTCACCTTAACTTTGACTTCAAAACAATTTTCAATTCAATGCCATCACAACAAGAATGAGTTGAAATATTTTTGTCCCGTCATCTCTATGGCCATTAAATATTTGTTGGTTATTCAATATTAGAGTGACCAAGGTAGAGGTTAAGGTGAAAGAGGTATTGATTTATAAGAAATACTATTATTTGTGTTTATATTTGGAGTGAATTTCAAATTTCTTTTTATCAAAAACCAATAAATTCTTGTAAACGCATGAAAATCTAAATTGAGAGCTATTCCAGGATATATTTGTCCTTGGTCACTCTTTATTGATCACAAATTTAGTGAAATATTTTGACACTAACTGTTGAACACATTTTTAGGTACGAAAGCAATTCTCGAGTCAAACATTTGAGTCAAAGAATTATTGAGTGATATATTCATAAAGCAGTTAAACATAAAAACACAGAAAATGAAGGCATAAATGAAAATAAATAATTGAGTTTTGTATACAATATTGTAATCACTTTTGTGATCACTTTTAGTGCACTTATTCTCTATTAATATGAATTGAAAACAAAATTTTTATATAATTATAATGAAACCAAAAGTATATAATAATTTTTGTAAATTTTTCAAATACTGGTTAACAGGATGTCATAAAATAAGATTAAGAAATGATCTTTTCTCAAATATCAAAATATAAAAATCAAGAGCTATTACATTAGCTTTTTATCTGTACAGTGAGAATGTTTGTGATGTTGTGAGACAGGTCTCTGAATCTCTGAATATAATGAACTCCTTATAGAAAATGTTAAAATAATAAAAAATTAGATACACTTTCCTTAAAGTCAAACATTTCTGTTGAGAAATGAATTGAATTTATATTTGTTTTTCAATTTTCAATTTGTTTAACAGATTGTACCTGCATATAGAGGCCAGGGATGGGAAAGACGAGTGCATATCAAAAATAATAAAAAAAAAAATTATCAATAATTTCTCATTTCAATTGAAGATATGTCTGAAATCTAAATGTTTTTGAGTGATTATCATTGAAATGTTTGAAGACTTTCAACTTTTTGGCATTGGATGTGAACATCCCTGGCCTTTATTTGTATTAAGTGAAAGTGTGAAGAATGCTTAGCTATGGAAACGCTTAATACTTAAGTATTAGTCAACACTTATTGCGTGACTTTGCTATTGAAAACATTGAGAAAACCTTTTCATGAGATATATATAAATCTTATTTTTCTTTAATTTCACTCAAATATTATATAATTTCATTGGTATCGCAAAAATTTATCTCACGTTTGGTATAAATGCGAGAGAGAGAGAGAGAGAGAGAGAGAGAGAGAGAGAGAGAGAGAGAGAGAGAGAAATAGGAGTAAAATAATTTTAAGACTCAACAAATGTATTATAAATATAATAGAAATTCAAATGAAAAATAGTTTTCACTTTTAAACCACATTTAAGATAACGTGAAGTAGAGGTCAAACAAATAGTAATTATTATTGAGAAGTGATTTAATCATAATTTATGTAAATCTTAGTTATGATCTGTTTTTACAGAATATTTTCATGTATTTTGTATTCAAAAGTGTATTTCGTTTATCCAATCCTTGATTACTTTGTCTGACATTTAATTCATACAAAACATAATTTATCGTTAATTATGAGACTATACGAGAAGCCGAGGGATCGATGTACTCGTTCAGGGGCTCAGGGGCTCTAATCATTGCCACCCATAAAGAGAAAGATATCAATAGTCTGGTCTGAGATATAAAAAAATAATAAAGTTTTAAACCAAGCCTTTGGTCAGAGAGTTCTCACACAGACATAAAACTGAATGAATGAGTTTTAAAGGGAAACCCCGAACCATCATCGCTGGAGTGCAAAGTAATAGCACCGGCAGTCCATAAGGTGATGGCACTAAAGTCTGCGTTGAAGAAAATTTGACTTCAATTTGATCTGCGATTGAATAATATTTTTGCAATTTTCTCCAAAAGGCAAACCCGTTTCACATAAGATCCGTTGGCATCGGTAGGTAGTGGTGCTCATCCTGTCCTGCATTGAATATTTTGCGTTGGAATTAACGAAGTAATCAATTGCCTCAAACATAGAGAGAATATTCAGACGATTGCAGGAAGTCTGACATCCGGTCCCTATTTAACGATAGATTTAAAGTTAGTTTCAATTTATATGTAGTTTTAGTTATATTTCTATTACATAACCACCAGAACTACAACTACTCTACCATTCCTTACAAACTATTGCTTTAAGATATTGTCAAAAGTTTTTAAATGTTTTCTCAAAGTTTGTAATTTTGCAATACTTGTCATCATTTCATGCCATCATTTCCCGTGCTTTCGGGCCAAACGCTAGCCCTGAATGGAAACCATTAAAAATTATATACCAGTGCTTGAGATAACTAATCATTAAATAATTGATTAATTAATGCAATAAACTATGAATTAATTAAAGGCTATTGAAATGACTCACAGATAGTGAACACTATTATAATAAACAGAATATACTTAACGCAGAGAAAAATATTTTCACAAAATCTGTTCAAACATTAAATGATTTTTCAGTTAAGGTTTGGCTCATCTCATCTCAAACATCACTTTTTGGTTAAAAGAAATATAAGAAAGAAATTCCTGAAAAACTATAATTTTTTTTAACAAAACAACACAACAATTGTTGCGGCGATTGGTTTCAGTGCTTATATAAGACATGTATTTGTGAGGCAATAGTTATTTAGTTATTGTAGTTATTGGCTGTGCTTTTGATGACCACTAAAGCGAATCAAAATATAAATAAGAAAATAAAAATCTTACGCTTAAACACAGCATCCGGAGAGGGAGGGAGGGTAGGCAAAGAACCAAGGAGAGAGAGAGAGAGAGAGAGAGAGAGAGAGAGAGAGAGAGAGAGAGAAAGAGAGAG
>JAQGAT010000432.1:0-32591 GCA_034687845.1 Pantelozetes paolii | reverse complement strand
ATATCGTTTTGAAGTGTTTTTCGTGTAACAAGTGATGATAAATATGTGTATGAAATGCCCTCAGTCTTTATTAAATTAAGTTTGTACTTGTTAAATATACAAATCAAGGCATCACTTCTCCATTCATTGTTTATAAGTATTTGTTTATCAAGTTTGAGCTTGATCATTAACTTCAATATATCTTTCTCTTCATTCACTTCTTCAATTCGTGGCACTAGTTTATTGTAATTCTTTTAATAGTATTTAAAACAAGTTATTAAAATATGATTGCATTTAAATCCTAGTTATTTAAATCCTATTTTAGCATGCTCATTTTTGGATTAATAAATATAAATAAAACTTACCAATTTAATATAAGTAAACGCATAGGTATTTGGATCTATCATAATATGAATGTCTTCTCTTTCAATCAATTGTTTGAATGTTTCGATTCTGTCCTCTCTTTTGTGAACCAGATTTGACTGAATATCAGATACGAAGAGATTGTAAATAATGAATGAAAACAGTATCCAAGTTATGAGTGATGTTCTGGTTTTGGGTTTTGATATATCTATACCTGAAATATATTAATGGTTTTGTTAATAGTTTTGAATTCATTTTAATGTCAATTAATACTTACTTTTATTAAGAAATATAGAGAAATAATTAAAAATAATGTTTGATTTGAGTTTAAAATTAGAAATATTTGTGAAAAGCATTGAAAGAAATGAAAACACAATAAGAATCCAAATATTTGTGTGAAATGCTATCAACAATGAGTGGATTCCAGTGTTTTCGTAAATAACTGAAGGACTGCTTAACATTACAATTGGTTTGAGATTTGACACTAAATACAAATATTCAATGACTTTATCTCTCTCATTATTCCAAATATAATCCGATAAGGGTATATCAATTGTCTGTAAAAAATAAATAAATGATTAAAGTCCTTGATGAAAATAGTAATGCGTTAAAAATCCACGTAATTATATTTGAATACATTGGAAAGTAAATGTACAAGTCTATATCTAAAATAAATAAATGATTACCTCATTTATAACTTGGAGTAATTCAGTGTCCAAAGTGTCGTTTCTCCTATTATTTTCTTCTTGATTATTATAAAGTTTAATGAATTTAACTCTAAATTAATTGATAAAAATTAGATATAAATCATAAACAGATATAATATTAAATAAAATTAATTTAATTACTTATTATTCAGTGTTTGTAAAATTGATTTTAATACTACCAGGAGGAAAGTTCTTATACAAATAAAATGATCATTCTCATTTACTATTTCGTCAATAGTTATTCCGATTCTCAAATAATAATCATTATTTGATTCATTTATTTGTGTTTTATGAAAACAACCCAAAGTTTTATCAATAAAATTCATGGTTTTGTTAATCACTTTTAGATTAAATAGTTTTATAACAAAATCTGAGATTTATTATAAAAATGTTGAAAACAAAAGTCAATATTGATTTCATTTAATAATTATAAGTACTTTTCAATCAATAAAAATGAAATGTTTATATAATAAATGATTTCTTATTTCTTTACAGAAAATAGTTATCAATAAAGCATTCATTGTATTGATATATAAAATTGAATGATGTTTAACATTGGAACATATATTGAATATTTAGCTTGTTGATTTATTGATTAAATTAAATGTAACTATAATTTATATAAGATTTCAATTATAAGTACATAAAAAGCGATTGCATTTCCAATTGTGAATATTTGTTGGAAAATAAATGAAATGTTATTTAATCTCAAAATTATTTCTGAGTTTTTCTCCAAAGAAAATAACAGTTGTTTCAATATTAAATCTTCATTTGTGCTTGCTGAGATTTGTTGAAGAAATGAGTCAGACTCTAATTTATTCATAATTCCAAACTGCCAAAGATTTTTCTCCCTGAAAAGTTAATAATCTGATTACTATTGTAAACAATTAATTAAAATTACATTTTCTTTAATTTAATTTTCATATCGTTTTGAAGTGTTTTTCGTGTAACAAGTGATGATAAATATGTGTATGAAATGCCCTCAGTCTTTATTAAATTGAGTCTGTATTTGTTAAATATAGAAATAAGGTTTTCACTTCTCCATTCATCATTGATAAATATTTGTCGATTAAGTTTGAGCTTGATCATTATCTTCAATATATCTATCTCTTCACTCACTTCTTCGATTCGAGGCATTAATTTATTAAAATTCTTTTAATAGTATTTAAAACAAGTCATTAAACATGGAATTAAAAATGTCACAGATTTTAGAATAAATTGCAATTAAATCAAATTATACAGGCTAATTTATTTATACATATAAAGAGTTTGTATATTAAATAAAAATAAATGAAACTTACTAATTTTATATAAGTGTACGCAAAGGTGTTTGAATCCATGATTATATTTATGTCCTTTCTATCAATCAATTCTTCAATTGAATCGATTCTGTCCTCTCTTTTGTGAATTAGATTTGACTGAATATCAGATACGAAGAGATTGTAAATAATGAATGAAAATAAAATCCAAGTTATCAGTGATGTTCTGGTTTTGTGTTTTGAAATATCTATACCTAAAGAGAAATAATGTTATTTAAAATTATTTAAATTTCAATTATTACTAACTTTTGTTTAGAAGTATTGAAAAATAATCAAAAATAACAATTACTTTGAGTTTAAAATTAGAAATATTTGTGAAAAGCATTGAAAGAAATGAAAATACAATAAAAATCCAAACATTTGTGTGAAATGCTGTCAACATTGAACCAATTCTTGTGTTTTCATCAATTACTGAAGGACTGCCTAACATTACAATTGGTTTGAGATTTGACACTAAATATAAATAGTCCATCACTTCTGCCCTTTCTTTGGTCCAAATATAATCAGTAAATGGGGTATCGATTGTCTGAAAAATACATGAAAATTAAGAAAGTAAACATTGAATTCAAAACATCCTGGATTAATATAAATCCTAGTGCTAATATTAAGTATCCCTCCCTGTGGACACAACTATACAAATCTGATAAACATCAATATTTACATCATTTATAATGTAGAGTAGATTTGTATCCAAAGTGTCATTTCTCATATTAATATCTTCTTCATTACTATAGAGTTTAATGAAATCAACTCTAAATGAATAAACATTTAAATTAATTAATAAATGATTTTAAATATAAATTTTATTTTACTTATTCTTAAATATTTGAAAAATAGATTTTAATACGACAATGTAGAAATCTCTTATACAAATATAGTTACCATGGTCACTTATAATATGTTTAACATCTACACCAACTTTTAAGTAAGAATCATAATTTGATATATTTATTGGTGTTTTATAAAAACAGCCTAAAGTTTTATCAAGCAAATGTATTTTAATTGTATTGTCCATGATAATTAAAAACTGTTGTATTGAAAAAGTCTTTTTGTGTTTTATGTAGCAAAATGTCAAATAATATAACCAAAAAAATCGATTTAAATTAATATTTATAAATGTTTTTAACATTAAATTAAATAAATATTTGAATGAAATTCAAGAAATAATTAAATTTTCTCCATCACTACTAACTTACCAGGCTCAATCACTTTTGTATAACTAATGCAATCAATGTTTCAATTATTTTGTTACAGTATTTGAAATTCATTTTGAAAATCATTGCTAAAACTTATTTAATTTGGTTTGTTATCTATTTTAGATATATTTGAACCTGAGTATTTACCGAATTAATATATTATTATCTAAACTTGTAATTAAATTCAAATCAATATTGGCTGTAGAGGTGAGGAAACTACAACACACTTCAAGAGTATACAAAAAATAGTTGACTCTTACTTACCTTCCTGGTCATCGACACACTTCCCATCACCCGATCCTTTCATTACAGCCCAGAAATGTGTGGAAAAGGCCTGTCGACTGCCCGACTGCTATTGTGGTGGCACAGATACCCCAGGTCTGTATAAATTTGATATTGAATAAGTTGCAAGATATTAACAGATATATCACTGAACAGTTGGTTTAACCCCAAAACAAATGCCGCAAATAATTGTCATTACTTTTGATGACGCCGTCAATGATGTCAATTGGCATATATATGAAGAGATCTTCACCTCTGACCGCAAGAACCTGAGTGGTTGTCCCATTAGAGCCACTTTCTATGTGTCCCATGAGTGGACAGACTATGGACAGGTGCAGACACTCTACTCCAGAGGCCATGAGTTTGCATCACATTCTGTAACGTAAGTGAAATTGTTTTGCAAATAATTATAAAATGATTTTTAGTTTATTTGAAAACTTTACCAAAAATTAAATCAATTGTTGAGAAAATTGTTGAAAAGTTTGAATCAGTTTTTGAAAAAGAGTTTGAAATGAAAACTTCAAAATTCAACCGACGTTTCAATGATAGAGACCGAGAGCTGAAGACATTGGATGTCTTAAAACAGGAAGTAATGAACTCAAGGATCCATATTTGCGCCGCTTTTGCCTTTTTGGTCATACATTTGATGACATTTTATTACCAAATCTATTCATTTGATTCAATTGAGAGGAACGGCAGGAATGGCAGTAAATTTGGCTTTTATTTAAAATGTTGTCTGAGTTTAGCGTTTCTGGAGATAATAAGATTTGTCTTCAATATATATCTCACGTTTCAGACAATCATTGCCTTAGCCTTCACTTAGAGATTGGAAAAGTAGATAAGATTACAACTGATATAACACTTATTACAGGTTTTGGTCGACATTTAGAGACAATTTATTGTGTAATCAATTTATTGTAGAAATTATGTAATAAAACATTTTTCACACAAAATATTATTCAATTGGTTTTCTTCATTAGACGTAAACATGAAATCAATTGATATCTCATTTAAATTAAAAATAAATAATTTTATAAAAACATTTATTTTTATAAATATTTGTTTTATTAACTTGATGAATAACAATTGATCCAGATCATTTGTTTAAACTGTTTAGAAACTGTAACATTTTAAATGAATTATAATAGAAGTTGTTTCAGTAATTAACCCAGAACATAATTGGGAG
The DNA here is from genome assembly GCA_034687845.1 of Pantelozetes paolii. Lineage (NCBI taxonomy): Eukaryota > Metazoa > Arthropoda > Arachnida > Sarcoptiformes > Oribellidae > Pantelozetes > Pantelozetes paolii. The sequence goes on along the minus strand of JAQGAT010000432.1, from coordinate 27,559 downwards.
CGTTTGAAGTTCTTGTTAATAATAAAGAAATAAAATCAAGTTTTGAATTATATTTTTATATGTTTAACTTGGTTATTTAAATTATTTATCTAAAATCTTATAGCTTGTTAGAGCTGGAAGCTCTGACGGAATAATATCATGCCACTGACCAAGCACTGCTATATCTGAAAACGATGCTTTATTATTATTGGTTGGTCTGCTTATATTGAGTTTATCAATATATTTTTGTCTATTATCAAATTGATCAAGGTTCATTACATGTAATTCTATTGGCATAACCATAGAGTTGGGAAGCGGAGGCATTAGCACTGGTTTGTAATTATCAATTAAGCTGTGATCATGTGTTGTCATATCATATTCGAGTCCACTTTCATTTAGGTTTAGAGCACTGGTAGACAGAATCACATCAAAGGGCTTGACTTCAGTTGTTTTTGTATTTTGAGGGCCAAATACAGAAGTATTTGTGTCATCTGTTTGGGACTTTGTCTCGTTCTCAAAATTAACTTCTTCCAATTGTACAGGTACAAATGGATCGTTTATTTCAGGGTGCCTTTCTTCAATTATTTGTTGAGTGGATGGATTAGATGCAGATTCCGCACCTGATGTAGAGGTTGACATCGGGTAATCATTAGTGGGTATACTTTCAACTGTTTGTTCAGTAGTGACGAGCGTCGGATCAGTTAATAAAGTCATATCAAAAGGGGTATTAAATTCGTTTTGTGTAATTTGATCTAGATTAGTTGTTAACAAGGTTTCATTGAAAAGGGGATTAATTGTTACTATAAGTGATGAATCATTTTCTTCAATATCGACGTTAGGTTTGATCGGTGATGGATATGGAGGAGGATTTGGCGGTTTAATTGTTGCCGGGTATACAGGTTTTGAAGGCCGCCAATTGGATAAGGCGTTTGGGGGAGGGTATGGGAAATATGGTGGAAAACTATTATTGTTATGACCAGGATACTTAGACTTTAGTGGTACACTTTGATTGTAATCATAATCAGCATTGTTGGCAGGCTTTGATATACTTGGCCTCCAATTCCATAGTTTTCCAAATATTATATTCTTCTCTTGATTTGGTGAATGAAGTGAAGCATTGTTTGACTCAATATCTGATCCAATATTTGGGTTTATCTTACCCTTGTCGTTTGAATCTGAGCCAAAACATTTCAATATTTGAATAAAACATAAAATAATTATGAAATAAATATTCCGATTATCCATTAGTTTATAATATTTACAAAATTACATTGACAATATTTTCTAAAAGTATCAGGATATTATTACTAATCGTATACAGTATTAGATAATTAAATAAAAGCATCTGTTTGAAAATAGAGAGCAAAAGTTATTTATCCAGGGATAAATGTGTTTTATATTAAATACATGTGGTTTTGATTGATTGCATTTATATTACTATTTTGAGCAGGTTTTTAAAGTGTATCTCTTTTTTAAAAAAATTATCATGATTACATTTTAAAATTAAGATGAAATAGTGACATTTTTCTTCAAAAAGATCAACTTGGTCACTCATTTATTTTATTATAGTATTATCGAGTTTTGAAGTTAAAGACAGTAATATATAAATAACATGAATATTATTAAGTCATAATAAAATTTTGATATTTATTCTTGGTAGACAGTTGTTCGGAGATGTAGTCATTTTTGTAATTATTTCATACCCTGCACCTAAATTAAAGTTCATATATAAAAACATATTCATGAGGTAAATGACCTCAAACTTCAAAAATACTGTATTAGTGAACCAAATATTCAATTGTTTTTTTCATTCAATTGTAATTCAATGAAATATATTTTGCATTTGTTTTGCAAACGATTTATTGTATTTCGAAATACTTTTCAAATCAAATGACATATTCATAACAATAAACACAAAAATTGGGCTTAAATTTCAATAAATATATTTTTGACACAAATTATATCATTCATTGAATGAATCGCTATTTTTTTGGTTATGTGTAACAAAGCAGTCATTCATTTGTTGCAGTTTGAAATGAGTAGGGAATTGTCATCCAATGTTAAGATGTGTTGAGAAATGAATGTTAATTACAATTATTATTATATATTTGTATTTATTGTATATTTATATCAAAAGTTAATTATTGCCGGAGTTTTGCATAATTTGGTTGATGTGAGTAAGTGCTTGAACACAGTAGTGGAGTAGAGAATATGTGTAAAAATGTTTCTGATGCTTTTTCTCTCAATTAATTAAGAGGGAAATAATGGCATTCGTCAGATTAGGATCTTATACTCTGAACAACTACAGCAACCAATCATTCCTCAAATACCAACTGTTTATTCATTGATCAAAGGATTACCACTCTTTGCAGAAGTGGATTTTGTGCCGAGTAATTAATTGATTGATTTTTGTTCTTGATTATTTTAATTTTTATTTAGTGTTTTATTGAAATAATTGTATATTGTTTTAAATATTTGTTATTTCGTTTCATTTTGAAGGATATATACCTCAACTCACTTATTATGTGTCAATATCTGTAACCCTTCCCAAATCGGTGCGAAACAAGGAGTGGTATATCGGATGGCATCAGGAAGTGTTTGATTTACCCAACTGTCGATTATGTACTAATAACCAGTCGTATACACTGCCCGTCACTATCTATCTGCCCGATGACCACTGGTGTGAACAGGTATACACAATTCAGTTAATAGCTAATTATCATCACTTTTATTACTTCAGCTTAATTACCAAGTGGTTTATATCAGGGTATAAATTAGGGTCACGTAATAAATAAGATTCACTTTCCGTGCTTTTAAGTGCAAACTGAAAACAAATACAATTAATAGTCTGAATAATGTTTAGTCACTAAACGTAAGGCATTTTTGTACAAATTAGGGTCGAGTGCCAACCATATGGAAAGTGGAAGCACTGCCACTAAACACCAGAGACAACGATCAGACGGATATGATTATGGCTTTCGCTTATGACAGTCAAAAACAGATCAGAATTTTAAACAATAATCAAAGCGTTTACTGTAAGCACAGGACTAACATCACTATTGTTACGTGAAATGAGTGATAAAAGTGTTAACAAAACAAAACATATTTTACTTATTAAACATAAAAATCACATCAAATGTGCAAATGTTTAGACAAATAGTTGCCATTAATTAAAAATAAATCTTAACTTTGATTTAAAGATCACTTCCTCTTAGTTCCCGCTCTTTTTGGTTTGAAGAATATATTCCTTGTGTTATAGCACTCAGGCGTTGCATCTGTTGTGCATATTCTCAACTGTCTGTCCTTATCGTAGACGAGACCTATCACTAAGTCTGTCCGATCATCGATTCGCCGGTTATAGGGAATGGCCTCTACCTTCCAATAGGTGGGTATTCGCCCCTGAATTATAAACAGACCTTTAGATTAAGCAATAAAAAGCCATTAATTACATCAAAACATCCAAAATCGGCGCCGACTTGAAGGACGAGAGGCATTGTATACTTCTGATCAGTATTAGTGCAAAGACGACAGGTAGGCATTTGCCACACTTCCTGATGATAATCCAGGATATATTGACGACCAAAACATGTGTAATCTGGAATGATAGCACTGACCGCTATATATCTGGTGCCATCGGGTATATAACCAGCGGGTGTTATAAAGGGGTTTAAAAATATTTGAAATCAAATTTTAATGTTAAACATTACGGGGAAGAAAGTCGACCTCCGCGTGAAGGGGAGAACCACGGATTATAGAGTAGACCTTGGGTATGTTCTCCTTGTGCGGTAATTGGTAGAGCACCCGGATCTCTTTTATAGCTTCATTTTGCTCTGTTGTCAACAAATGATTAAATTTAAATATCAATTACTTATTTATAAGAGGTTTTGCACAGCACTTACTCACGTCAATCATGTTATCCAAAACTCCACACAATATTAAATGAAGAAAAATTAGTAAAAGTGTTAAAATTGGTGTGAATTTTGTTGAATTCATTTGACATTGGACTAAAAGTTAGCGTCAAAGTCAACTAAAATTAATGTATATTTTGATATATTTTAACATTTTTTTCACTTTTATTCACAATTATTTTGATTTCATTTTTGTGCACTTTTTCAACAAAAAATGTTTAATCTCTTTGTAACTGACGATTATTTCTCTTATGGATTAGCTGTTGAGATGTTATCAGAAACCAGATATTGAATTGAAGTCAAAATAAAATTTCACTTTCACTTGATTAATTTTAAAAACACAATGTGTTTGCAAAATTTTGAATAAAATTTTATTGAAATAATTTAAACAATTATTCAAATGATTAAAAGATTTCATAAATATTTGATACACATTTGAAAAGTGTTTTCATTTATAAATGAATTATAATTTTTTAAACAATTTATTATTTGTTAAGAAATTTTAATTTTAAAATAAATTTTTCATTTTTTTTGTTATGTTTTATTGAGTATTGATTTTTAACTTTAATTTTATGACAAATTTATAATAATATTAAATTGAATTCATGAAAAATTGTTTGCAATTATTTGTAATGTATTGAATAGTAATTATAATTGGATTTTAAGCTAAACTTTGAATTTAATTGAATTTTTTATTATGTTTTTTCATGTGATTAAAGAATATTTGAGTTTTCTTTCTTAATGATTGAGAAAAATGCTAAAAATGTATAAAATAAATTTAAAATTAGATTATATGAACTGGCTCAATAATTGATGGTTATAAATTTTTTCAATTAAATATTTATCCTAGCTAAATAATTCTCTTATCAACTCTCCCTCAGATATTCACTTTAGTCAATAACCCTTTTGTTTTTTTCACTTAAATCACTGAAAGATAGCATTAATGTGAAAAGTGAATAAGTGGTCCCTGTTCACTTTAATTTACTCTTCTGTTATCCGGCTCAAATCATAATTGAATACTATTTGTTTTATATTTTTATTGTTTAAACAAATGATGAATTATAAACACTATCTATAATGTTATGAATGTCACTGTTGAGGTTGACCCTGGTTAAAGATTACTGTAGCATTAAAATAATAGATTAATTAAATCCGGTGCCTAATATTCAATGTCATTTTGTTGACGAACTGGAATGTGTGTGACTTTGGACGAGTTGTATGAGAATTGGAGTTGAATTGAAGGAATGGTATATTGGTTTAGGCTCTCAAATGCATTTGTACGCTAAGGGATGACGTTGAATTAGACCTGGATCTACTGTTAGGGCTTCTGTTGGGACTTCTCTTTGGATCCATTATGTCTGTGAAGGATGAAAATAGAGGACAAGTATTAGAGGAAACAGTTTTCAATGGGAATCAATAAATAAGTAGTTTTTTGTTTAAAAAAATACAAAACACTAATCAATAGTAAAGTATTCTTTTCAAAAGGATTCTGATTATCTGTTTATTTCTAAATTCAATTGAATTGTATATTAACTGTAATACAAATATCGAGACCTTTGTTGGAAATGTTTAACATTTTTGTCAAAGACTATAAACAACAAACAAAAAGCACTTTATATTGATTTTGTTTATTGAAAACCAATTTTTAGTTAATTCTTGACTGAATTCAGAGCTATATTGAAGGGTTTTGTCATTATATTCAATGTAATTATGGTTTCCTTACAATTGATTACATTTTATACTAACAAAACAAATAAGAAATGTGTTTTAAAAGTATTTTTAGTTATAAATCAATAATATCTATGAATTCAACGCAAACTTAATAAATGTTTGTATAACCCCTTCAGGTGTACATTGAATTTATTATAGCCTTTGGTTATATAAAAATATTTTTCTTTTAAAAACTGAATTCAATTTAAAATTTATTGATTGAGCAATGTCACTGTAAAATGAGACTTTACATTAATTAAATATACTGTAGCAGGTCATCTGCAGTAGAAAAATGCATGCATATTTTGCACTGTATTAATTTAATTAGTACAACCAAGATTAAATAGAAAATGTTGAACACAGAGAAATGATTAATCCAGGGGAGATTTGTATTATATGTGCTCTAATTAATTAAACTTCAATTAGCTTTTTGAGTTAATTAAAGCAAATTCAATTCAAAACTAATCATTCAAAGGTCCAGTGATATCTAATTAAACGGTGAAATGATTTTACATATTTAATTCAATTAAACTTCAATTTCCTGACTTTGTTTTTAGCAAAGAAAGGGTCATTTTATAATATATTTTGATTGCGATTTGAATTTTAATCTAACTTTTTATTAGTTAATGAATTATTTCATACGATTTCCATAACAGAGTTTTCCTGTGTATGAATGAGAGGGTGAAACCGCTGTCGCCGTCAGACTATTTCTCGGGGAACGGTATGAATAGGTGGGCGACCGGTGCCCGTTGTGTGATCGTTGAGATAACTGTGAGAGTTGAGAGGCCCGTCGTTCCTGTGCTTGAGCCAACTTCAGGATCTTTGGGTTAACAAAGATCGACCGACTCTTCCGAAAACGAGCTCTAAATTCAAGAATAATATTAATATTATTTTCAATCCATTAATAGTTTTGTTTGTTTTGATCACAAACAGGGGTTTCATATCAAAACCCTAATTCAAAAACAAATGCTTTTTTGATTGAAAGTGAAACAATGTTTTATAAATTATAAGTGATTTTCACTTAAAAGAGATTTTCTTTTGGTTTTTATTGCCAATAAATTACTAGAGTTTTGAACAAAAGCTAAAATCTGTGGAAAAGTTTTGTTCAATAAATATAAAATAAATTTTCTCTTATAAGAGATTTTCGATAAATTCCCGGAATATTTAATTTTTAATATCTTTTCGATTGCATGAAAACAATGACAAGAATTTCATGAATTTATTGTTAATATTAATAAAGATTTTTAATATTTATTGTATTTTTTAAATAATAATTTTACAAAATCTCATGAATTTTGATGAAATTTATGAAATATGTAAAATACAGTCAATGATTTCAATTCTTAAGTCTTTGGTTATAATTGTCAGGGCTACAGATTGGAGGAAATAAACCTGCACAAAACAAACTAATGATAAAAGTTAGGGATCAGATAGGGTTACCCTTTAATCTGTTTTTGGATTTCATATCTAAAACTGGTTTTTCAATAATGTATTTATGCATATAATAAAAATTTGAATTTTTAAAATGATTTTTGTCTCTGAATGTACTTTTCTATTTTATAAATTTAATCTTGGTTTTTCTCAAGTCTGTGTAATATTTGTAGTCAATTATTTGGAATTAATATCCAGGAAATCCCAAATGAAATATATATACCAATAAAAGTTAAAAAAGGAGACAATCCTTTCTAATCGCTTACGTCTGCACTGGTATTGAATTTATTGCTATCCAGAAGACTAAGGAATCGATTGTTTTTCAAAGCGATTATTCGCTGACATTTGAAAAGTATATTCAATTGAGTCAAACATATTGTGTGTGAAATGTGTTAATCATTAAAAATAATTAAAAGACACTTATATTAAACGCCTTTAATGTTTTGAAATGATATTTGATTTAACACATGAGTGCATTAATTTTTAATAACCCTAACCTCTCACATTTTATAGGATTATGCTGATAATATATATCCGAGCTATATTTATTCAAATGTTTTGCTATTTACATATTTAGGGCCAAATGAGGGGAAAGTCTGTTTTATAAGCGATAAATTGAAGCAACTTTTCACATAAAACGCTTCATTTATATTGAATTAATAAAACATAAATTCATTTGAAGTTTGAATTCGCATTTGAAGACAATCTGTCGTTATCTCAGAGGAAAAGGCTTTTTTGTTATCAATCAATAAATATCTCACTCATTATTCAGTCAACATAGAAATCAATTCATACCAACCCCTTGTTATTTGTGAATAGAGTGCTTTGGAAAACCTTACTATTGATTTCAATTTTGAATGCAATCATGGGTTAGATTTGCATTAAATATATGGCAAAACTTAATATCGATTCACTGTTTTGATGTTATTTTATGTAAAAATTAGTATTAATTCCTGTTTTCAGAGAAATTCATTGATTTCTTGTGCTTTTAACTCAACGATTGTCTCCTCTTATGAGTCACTGAAGCGAAAAAGTTATTGATTGAAAATATTACAGAGTTTTCACAAAAACAATAGAAATAACAGATTTTTTTTGTAAATGTTTTTGTTTTATAGACTTTTAAATTCAATATAAAAACAATTTTATTGTGAATAGCATTCAGTATTTAGTTTTATCTCTTATAAGACGATGAATCGATAAATCAATAAAACCTTTGTTTAAAAATTATTATTCACTCAAATGTCTAATAGTTTTACACAACAGAAATATATTTGTCTTTTTACTCAACATTTGAAAACACAATTGAATTTTGAAGTGAAGTTTAAGTTTTAAATATTCAAAACGGATTCAAAAACTATGTTAAGAAAAAAATGCAAAAATTTTAATTACATTCAAAGCTATTGTGTTTTTCAACAAAAACTTTTAAAGAGTTTTCAGCTTTTGATCTGTTTTTGTGATTAAAAGATAAAATGCATTTCAAAACAAAAATATTTCATTTAATTATCTTCTCTTTTGTTTAAATTCATTGCTTATATTAAAATTAAACATTGATTAAAATAGCCTATTCCTATTCCAAAGGGAGGGGGGGAAACAGTGATTTATTTTATTGTTATAACCCTTAAAAATCTCATTTAATTCATGAGTTTATTATTAAAATTGTTAACAAAAGTCTTTGACATAAATCCCGACATTATTTCCTAAAGACTTGCTTAAAGTTTTAGTGGTTTTCTTACTTTTACAGTAAAAGTGTTTTATTTAACAATAAGACCCGGGAATTGAATCCGTGGTACAGATGTCTGAGTTTTGTGAACAAACATCGGATCTGTAATTATGTTTTGGTTTATAATTGAATTCTTAAGCAAATATAAAGATCCAGAATAACAGTGAAAATGAGACTTAAATTATTCAGAAAACTATTTGTGAAAACAGTTTTTAGAAATTGAATTTTGAAAATTGGTTTCCCCTATGAAAACACGTTTCACATTGATAAGTTAACTTTGAATTATTATAGACATTACTGTAAGTGATTCGCAGATAAATCAAACTAATAATTGGATTGATTTCGTGTTTAAATCATAGACTGGCCAGGGATTGCTTGTCTCACTTTTCTAGACATACATACAATGCTAAAGGCTTTAACACTAACACATGCCAGTGCTCTCGTGTGATGTCATACCTGCTAAATAGATTGAGTGCCACACATATGCCGATAAACATAATCGCTAACACTATGAGGATTGGAAGCATTGGTGAACCCAAGTATTCGGCCAAACCTATCGGATATAAGGGAACAGACATTAAGTTAGTAATAATGTTTACCACATAGACATCCAAACCATTTATTGGATCAATAAATGGTGAAAAATATAAAAGATTTTGGACATAAACTCATCGATAAAATAGGGTTTCAACGGAAACATTAATTTTTATATCATTTAAGAGTTTTATTGATGTTATTATTGATATCATTATATCAGTTGTGATAATAATGTGTGAAAAGAGTAATAAAATTCAGTCTTTAAGTCATAAATAATGGCATTTTTGAGTGAAATTATGAATTGAAAGGACATTTATTAGATATATTTTAGACTTAATTGCCTTATTGTCAGTGAATTATCACCGATTAGTCTATCGTTTGTAAAATAAGTTGATTTTTGCCCTTATTTTTGAAAACCATTTTCTTATAATGACTTTAAGATGTTTTCATAGTTTGGTATTTTATTGTATTTCTCAGAACCTATTATAGTCTCAATTCATTGGTAGATATGATTGAAATTTGTTGTGAAATAAACGGAAATATATTGATATTTTGTCTGAAGTTAATGACAATCACTTCATATGTTATATCTTTATATCAGATCTTCAATAGTTATTTGAAATAAATTTTTGTTGTTTATTATTATTTTATTTTAGTGTTTAGTTTAATAAGGATTGTTTGAAATGAGGAAATAAATCACCATTAACATCACAAAACAGGAGGTAATCAACAGTTTTGTTTGGTTTCTGTAATAATAGCCGATAATGTGTTGAATTATGTGCTGAAAAGACTTGAAATATTGTGCCATAAATCATATAAAACTACAAAAAGGTTTGAATTCAATGCTAGTATTGTTGTTGTTATGACTTTTCTGTATAAACACTGAATGAAAAATATAATAAATTTTAATTTATCCTCAACTCTACCATTAAGGAGAAAATATTGGAGCAATGTGAATTTGTGATTATGAATGTTATTTTTTGTGCATAAATAGGAAATTATTTTCAGTGTTACACAAAAGATGTGAAAAATCTCTTGTATTTTAAAAACACAAATGCATTAAAAGTTTGAATGAATTATTACATAAGAGAATAAATTTCTGCTTTTTGTTAATTTGCATACAAAACACACTTTCAGGTCATAAACCTCTTGGGATAAGTGAAAGAGAGGTATTGTAATCGTGTATAAAATAGTTTGAATAAAGTGCAGAATATTCTTGTTTTTTATTCTTGACTTAAGAATCGATTTCTCAAACATCTGCTAATAATTGTGTCCTAAAAATGAGGTGTAATTCCTTAAGCTATAAGAGATTTCCTCTTTCATGTCATCTACTGTTGTTTTTATAACACAAATGATAATAAATTGTAATAATTTTTGTGACAATAAGTTGATTAATGAAACTATTTTTAGACATAATATCTGTAATGACATTAAGTTTTTATAATCAAAAATTATAAAACATGTTTCGGTTATTTAGATATAATGAAAGGTCAAATAGTGGCCGGAGATTATCAGGATGGAAATTGGTCATTATTTTTAATGATCATCATTTTAACTGAAGTTTATTATTATATAAATTTGTTCTGTTGCAATATATATTTATACAAAATTGATATTGATATGTTTAGGTTTTATTTGTTTTACCTAGTTTAGTTTTTAAGGTTTCTCGACAAGTAAACAGAGAAATCAAATGAACAGTATGCACTCATTTCTAGCTTTGTTTGTATATTTCTAAAGAATTCTGTACCAGAATCTTCTGAACCGATATTTGATATTATAGTAAATATTGATATCTTTTTCTCTTTATCTATAAATTGTTTATATTTTTTGTTTCATTAATGTTAAGTACTTTTCATCAGAGGATTAATAAAAATTATTTCCTGTTTTTTATACAAAACTTATTAATTATTGAATATATTTTTATTTTAATTATTATTTTTTTCATATATTTATGAAATATATTTAGAGTTTTGACAGTATTTTCATATATTTTGTTATTAAACGATAGAGAATATAGTGTTTCTTGTTTTCGTCAAATTGTTTCCTAATATTAGATTCAATATGAATAGTGTTTGGATATATGAATATAAATTTAATCAAGGCAAATATTTTGTTTCCTTTGTAGATGAAGTTCTTTGCAATATTGTAATTTATTCATGAACGTTTAACGAAATTGTAGCATAAAATAGAATAATTAATAGCTGGGTGAATAATTCACATTTACTTCACTTCCCATCTCAAACACTGGCAATATATAGACTATTATTGAACTGAATTGCGATGAAAGATCAATATTTGAACAAAAATAAAATATCCTAGTTTATTTATTCAATTCACTTTAGAAATCATTTTTTCAGCTAAAAGTAAATATCAATTCTATGTTTGGGTTTTATAACAAAAAATTGAAAACATTTTTATATTATTTAACATTTATTTTATGGATTGAAAGTCATTCTTCAAAAATGTCTACAATTTTGACAAAGGTCTGCACTAAATGGTAATAAACATGAAATGATTGATCATCTTTTGGATAAGAAGTTGAAAGATAAGATTAGATTACAATAGGAATAAGAGGAATATTTTTTAATATACTCTCGAGAAGACAGGGAAACAAAAATTTATTATAGATTTTTCTCCCTTTATATTACAGTGCAGTCAAAATACTGTACATTCAATGCATTGCTATCTTTTATTGTTATATAAATTGCACTCAACTTAAGACCACAGAAATCGGATTTAAGGGGAAATCAAATCATATTTTATGCCAAAAGTTTTATTACAAAAACATAATAATAAAAAGAAAGATATTTCTCATTAAATAATATCTAATATCAAAATCAATTACTAGTGTCTACTGAGTAGACACCACTCCACTCTCTGTACCATTGATACACAATAAGTGCTAACACTCTCTAAGGGTTTGTCATTTGTTTTGAGTATTGTTTGTATTTTTTCTGACTTTAATTAATTGCAATCATTAATAGTTGTCTGACTTTTCTCTTCTCTTTTTGTTTCACTGAAATTATTTATTATCTCAAAGTGTTTTAATCTATTAATGGACAGTCGTCTCAGTTATGTTATTATTGCTGACTATTGAGATGAGTCAACCCATTGTGTTATGTAAATACCGTAGTTATGCATAACTGAAGGGAAGGGGAAATCTATTGTTTTATTGCGCTAACAGTCGGCAAAAGTAAAATAATTGCGAAATATGTAGAAATCACTTTTGGATTCACATAAATTGCAAACATTGTTGCCATAGACACGCATTTCATTTATTATTATTCCCCCTTAAGGGTAAGACTCCTATGTTGACGATGATATTGAAAAATTGATGTGTAAGGCATGGGATTTGAATCTATTTTCACATATCTATTGCTTTAACTCATATTACTCTAAGAATATTTTCAAAAAACGTGGAATCAATACATTGTTTAATACAAAGCAAGTGTTTAAGACATAAGTAAGACATAACTATATGTCCCTGTATTGCGGATAAGGCTTGAAATTAATTAAGTGCTTTGTTTTGGTCCCCAAAATACTCATTTGACAGGAAGACTCCAAAATAACATGACTTATGAACACTATTTGACACACATTTCCACTTAAGCTTTGACTTAACAACACCTAATCTATCACTACATTGAGTAAGAGATTAATAAATCCAATGATATTTTTTTCACTCTCTTTCTCAGCAACGGAAAAGACATTTCTTAAATAAAATCAGTGTACAGGTATAATGTAAGGAGTGAATGCCCAGGGTTATCGATTAGTGTCTATTACATAACAATAACTAAATTGACATTTGATTGAAATGAATGATAAGAGACAAACAAAAAATTAAATATAAATTCATACCATTATTGGGAGTATTTTCAACACATGTTTTATTATCTGATTTATGGTATCCTTCATCGCAATCACATAGTCTTGACTGACAGGTCAAATGCATAGATCGGGAACATTCTGTTGGCAATAGACATGTTTCGCCCAAAACCCTATCTATAAAAAAATACACAATAAATGTTAAATTAAGTGAAAAAAAAGTTGAGATAAATATTTGCTGTGAAATTCTATGGGCTTTTCTGACATCCGTTAAAAAACTACTTTTGTTTTATGATTGGATATATTTCTGAATTTTTTTTACTCTTAGTTTTTTTCATCACTTTCAACCGGTTTTGTGACAAAAATCGATAAAAGATTTATTTTTTATTACTCTTTTGTCTCAGAGATAGAGATCTTGCGATCTATAACTGTTAAGGAAAGACATATTCTGGGTATAACTGACCTGTTTTTAGGTTTGTGAATATATGTGAAGAGTTTTTTGATTTGGGATTCTCCTCGTCGGCACTGGCGGTTAGCACCGATAGCAGTGTTATTATAACATAAATACTACTGTTGTTTAGTAATTTCAAAATATTATTATTTAATTTTAATTTGAGTTTCATTTTCTCTCTATTACTAACAATTCAATCAATTTATGACAAAAACAATATTCAAGTAATTATTAAAAACAATTTTCAAACAGATATTTGTTTTTCAATTATTTATTTTGAAGTATTTTTCCACAAAAATGAATAATATTTTTGCAATTTTTAAAGTAATGAATGAAATAATAGATTATTTATGACTTTATTAATGAATATTTAATTGATTTTTAGACTAAAATACATACAAAAAAAACTCTTATCACTGTTAAAATATAATAACAAATACTCTGGGTTTTAGTGTTTATAACAGACTCTTAACTGAAATCGACTCCAAAGCGTCTGAATTGAAGCCTTGTTTTCAGTGGAAACCAAGACTTTAATAATCAAATGCAATGTAAATATCGATCCATTTATTCCGTATATTCTGTGCGCAAACCAACGGCTTTGTTGTACGCAATGGCGGAGAGAGACCTGGAGTTAGGTTTTGGTTCACTTCACTGAATATTCTGTACAATATCTGACTGAAACTGAAATATACTTTATTTAATGAAATTATACGTAAAAACAAATATAATATAAACTAAAAGTTTAGTATTTTTAAGACTATAACTATTGTGATATCAAATCAGATTAGAGTACAGTTCAACGATTATATTAAGTTATTAAATAGGGATAGGGTTGCCGACAGGCCTTCAGGAGAGTCCTTCTGGGTTTTCCAATGTTGGCAACACTAGATTGAAAATCAATCTTGCATATAATTCGTTAACTTTAATCTAGTTAAATGTTTGTATACTTGAATGAAATTAATTTCTGTTTCAAATCCTTTCAAAATATTATTCATTTTTATATTTATTTTTGTTTATAACTTTCTTTAGATGTTTGCCCGAGTAGTCAACAGCTATTTACCCCCTGAAGTGAATTATCCTGATTATTTGAAAACAATTATTTAGGGTTTTAGCAAATGTAGTTATTTGATCAGTGTTCATTTGTACAGTAGTTTTAATGAATTACTTCACATAATGTCTGAAAAAAACATGTTTTGATGATTTAATGAATCAATTAATTGGTATTTAATTAATCGATTGAAACATCGAATTCATTATAAAGTAATTAATTGACTGATAATTACAGGAAATAATTATTTTGACTAAAATATTTTTATTTATTGATCCTTGATTAACTTACTATGATTAGTAAACAGATTATTTACTTTGTATCATTATTACGTGTTTATTATAACCTATGTAGTTTCTTAGATCATCCTGATAATTTTCTTTATAATTAAATTAAAATCCCGAGAATTTAAATTTGTTTAACATTTACTAAATTAGTGTTTGTTTTACTCAAACCAAATGATTAGAGCCTTATATAAGCAATCAAATGTTAAATAACTAAAAAAAGAGACAAATATTTTTACAAAATCACGATTTAGAAGAAAATATCAAAAGTGTTATCATTACTACTGTAACTAAAATTAATGTTAATTATAACCCTTAGCTTCAAAAACCTGTCCGATTGAAGGCAATCCCCCTATGATTTGGTTCACTTCTGCTTTGATTTTCAATACCGAGAAATAATTTCTGATTCATTAATATTCATATAATTTGAGCAAAACATTTGAGTTAATGGGATAAACCTGTTGAGTTTGAACTATAATTTCTTTCACTGAGAATAAATTCCTTTAATATCTGTGTCTTTATATTTGAGACAAAATTATTGCTATATTTCAACCCTTTTGATAATCATTTCTCTTTAAATCTATATTTCATTGCATTTATGTTGTAATTGTGAAAAAATTATAAATAGTTTTAAAATTGATTTTTCACTAAATTATAGTTATTTTTCTTTACAACACATTTTAGACATTCATTTATCAGTCCTGAACTCAAATATTTAAAATTATAACATAATCTCTGAAAGAGTTGAATAAAATGTTGAGTTTTGAGATAAATATCTGAATTTTCAATCATATTTTGTTTTATTATCTGTTGTATTGAATATTCGTTATGTATTTTGAAGGGTCGCTATGAAGTACTTTAACCCCTTTTAATAAACATATAATTCAAAACCCTTTCTTGAGTTATGAGATCTAACAATATATATGAAGGTTTTGATCAAATATAATGTTTTAGTGATATTGAGTTTTATTACTGCAATGAAAGTACCGATTGTTTTGCGCAAATTGTCGGCATATAATTGAAAGTAAATTTTTCTTGGTTAAAGCACCGGTGTTTTGTAGCTTTTTTGTAACTGATCCGAGTTATTCACAAATCAATAAGAGATTTTGTTGATAAGGAAATAATTTAAGCAATTGTTTGAAAATAATTTATTTTTACTTTTCAAATGCCGACAAATATTTTTCATCTAAAATAGACTTTAGATTAAAATCTATTTTTGGCTAAAACTGAAGAGAGTTTTGTATTTTAAGAGTAATTAAAAGCATTTTTTAGTGTTTTGTTTGAAAATAAAAGTGAATTTAATTGACTTTCAATTTAAAACTAAAATATCGTTAAAATACTAAAAACTATTTTTTAGTAATGAAATCGTTTTAAAATTCAAAACTTCTTTCAAAACTAAATAATCAATTATTACTGAAAAGTCTTTATCCCGGGATAAATATTCACGTATTTATTTGTTAGTTATTTAAAATCCTATTGAAGTCTTAAAACAAACAATTATTTATTAAACAAAATATCAAAATATTAGAGATTTTTAAACAATTCATAGGATTTGGAAAAAATTCATTAATAATTGGCATAAAATTTGTCATAAATTTGATGAAATATTATTTTTAAATTCATAATTATTCAAATTATTTACAATAGTATTGCGAAATATAACTGAATTCGTGATCCGAAGTCATACCAGGGTTTTAATTAAATATTTTTGTTTAATTGTATAGACATTTCCCAACAAAATACAGGTTCAGTTCATTATCATTACTGTTTAGATGAGTTAATAGAGTGGTGAGCTCTCTGTGGAAGGAGTGGTGGAAAAGTCAGTGATAGTCGACCGAGTGGTGGACACCTATCCCCCCTATCCGTGGGCCCAAGCGATAGGTGTATGTGCTGTAAAAGAGGAGAGAACTTGAAAACTGATCGTTAGTTTCATATATAAATTCTCTGCTTTTACTCTTAGACTGGATTTTGTGGTTCGAGTTTGTGTTCTAAGGGGAAAAACAAAATAAATATTTGCTCTTTATTTTGCTTTTTATTACACCTTTTGAATGTAAAGGAGAAAGGTCTTCAAATAAATAGCATTTATTTGGTCAGTGATATAAATATTATCTCAAAACTTATTAATTTATTAATTCAATTGATTTTCTTCAATATAATTGAACAGTAAGTGATCCATCACAATTTTCCATCAAATGAGAATATGTTTTATTAAAATCTAATTTCAAATCCTTTTCCCAAAAAGTCTTCAATCAATTTATTTGACAGTAATTTGGTTTCAATTTTCAGCTAAAGGTATGATATTTTTTTTGTATTGCATTTCAGATGACTTTTTAGTTTCCAATCGCTTTGATATCAAAATTTTTAATTAATTAATAAATTTCAATAATTTATTGAAATATTTTGTGTTATTTTTTGTTTACTTTTACTAAAATTAAGATTACTTTTGAAAACTTTAAAAATTATTAATATTTTATTTATTGATGAAAATATTTACTCATTTTTGAAAACGTTTTGAAAGTACAGTGTTTATGATCTTTTAATTTTTACTGTTATTAATAAAAATGTAGTTATATTTCAGATTATATTAATTTTTATTATAAGAAACTGTTATTTTGTGTGTGAATTGAATTAGTAATTGATTTCATAAAAAATGAGTAAGTAAAATTTCAAATATTTTATCAAAACCAATAAATCTCTCATAAATTTAGTTTTAAAACCTTAAGTATTAATAAAAAGCTAAATTACAGTTTAATCTAGCTTGGTAATGTTATTTAATTGAAACACAGAATATAAAACTATTTTTAGATATCGTATAAAAAAGAAATGAAATTTTGGTATAAAAACTCATAAATCGATTGAATTCTGAAATTAAGTTAAGATTAGATTTGATTTTACTTTTTTTTATAATTAAAATTACATTCAATTCTCTTATGATATAAAAACATATTTTGAGGTCAATGTTAGGGACAACTCAACTCTCAGGTCATTAAGCTTTTATACCCCTTATTTGTGACATACCTTCACAAGCCATCACTGATCGGAAGGTAAGATAAGTAATAAAAGACTTAAACAAAAAATCTTAAGTAAAAAAGTATTCAAATTTGAAAATAAGGAAAAAGTATTTTATTGATAAAGACTTTTATAAAAAGTGAAAAATAAATCCGATATTTGTTTTGTTTTTCTTCAAACCAAAAGTAAATTTGATTTCAAATCTAAAACTCATTTATAAAGAGATAAAAAATATTTTTTGTGTCGTTTTGTTTGAAAAATATAACAATATTTTTGCTATATTTTGTAATCCACTAAAACAGGTCTTAGTTTTCAATATTAATGATTAATGGCTTTATATTTTTGATGTAAATAATCGTTTCTTCATTTTTAATAACAGGAGTTAAAAGAGTGCATTCAAATTGTTAATTGACTGAAACCCTGGTCCTAATAATGAAGTCAATATTTTCATTAATTACATTAATCGGACTCTTTCTTCACATTGGATGCCAGAGATCAACGTATTATTCCAGTGAGTAATGAATGTCTGAATAATTTGCACTTATTTTCAATGAATCGATGATTAATTGAATTTCACTTTTAATTATACAAACATTTAATGAGTTCTCAAAAAAACAAATGACAATAAGTTTAATGACATTTAATTCAGTCATCATTTGATAAACGTTTGAATGAATTGATAAAATGTGAATAAATTACTTGAAATCCTTGAAAACTTTTTCTTTAATACCTTTCCATAACTTTTGATTACAGGGTCTTCTGTCCCACTAAAGCGCTATTCACAGTCATATTCCCATTCCGTGTCTCACTATCCGTACAAACCCTACAAACCATTAAAGCCTTACAAAGCGTATAATCAGTATTACTATCGTCAGCCCACATACCAGTCCTACCAGACCTACAGCGATGACCCATATTATGTCTACTATTATCAAAACCCTTCGTATAATACTTATCCATCGTATAACACATATAAGCGTCCGACACAGTATGTGAATCCCTGGCCAACCAGAGCGCGCACTGAAGATCTAAATACATGTAAAGAGGATTCCTATACCAGAGATCTGTCCGACTGTTCCAAGTTTGGGAAGTGTGTGAAAATGGATCCGTTCGGCACTTACCAGGTCTTCACCTTTCACTGCCCCTCTGGACTGGTATTTGATGATAAGCTCCAGACATGTAATTATGCAGAATTAGTGCCCGAATGCCAGCCCACACAATATCCACCGGTGCGGGAGAAGATGCCTCCGTCCACGACCACAGAGTCACCGCAACGACACAAAGTGCCAAACCATCCGATCACTGAAGACATTCAGAAAGAGGCCAAAGAAGAGGACAATAGGGAAGCGATTGAAAAGAATTTGGAGGAACAGAACGAAGTGGACAAACATCGAGAGAAACACAACCCACTGTCCAAACATAATCCACCCAAACCTCCACCACATGTGGAACAACAACACGAAGAACAGGAGCCCATCGTTGAACAACAGGTGGAACAACAGCACGAAGAACAACAACATGAAGAAGAAGTGTTACCACAACAGCAAGAAGAAGACACTCAACAACAGCAACAACAAGAGGAGGAACCGGAACCACAAGCACAGCAGCAACAGGAGGAGGAGGAACCGGTCCAACAGCAGGAACAGCAACAAGAAGAACAGCAACAGGAGGTACAGCAAGAAGAGCAACAACAGGAGGAACAGCAGCAACAGGAAGAAGAACAACAGCAACAGCAGGAAGAGGAGGAACAGCAGCCGATTGGACAGATAGCTCAACAACAAAGTGGACAAAAGGATGACGAAGACGATGAGGACAAGGCTGTGAAGACAAAGGCCGCCGAAGCCGTTATAGAGAGAGGTAGTGGTACTAAAGGCGCTTCAACTACTCCCAGACCTCCTGTGAAAGGCTTTCCCACCGCAACCACACCCAAACCCCCTGTAAAGGGTTCGACCACTACTACAGTGAAGGCAGAGCCAATTAAATTACCCTCAACTACAACACCCAAACCTCCAGTGAAAGGGCCGACAACAACAACTACGCCCAGACCTCCAGTTAAAGGGGCCACCAGTGCTACTAAAACCACTGTTCAATGGCCCACCTCTTCCACAACCACAACACCCAAACCTCCTGTGAAAGGCCCGTCGAGTACTACTCCTAAGCCCCCTATTAAGGGTCCGTCGACCACAACAACCAGAGCGCCAATTAAGGGTCAGTCGTCTACTACTGCCAGACCACCGACCAAAGGGACGACCCCTTCAACAACCACCAAATCCCCGGCCAAACAAAGGCCAACGACTAAAGCCTTTGTAAGAGAGGGTGAGATAAATAGTTCGACGTCCAGTCCATCAACGACTACCAGTGCTGTCAGACGCACAACAAAGTCAAGTCGACGAACCACTCCTAAAACTAAACCGCAGTTCAAACCCAGGCCTTCACCCGCACCGGCATCTAATGATTACGACAATAGTGTTATGTCTCAGAAAAAATAATTTCACTTTTTATACGATTTTTATTAATTAATTGAATATTTGTTTTCAATTAAGTCATGCAAATGAAGTGCCAGTATATGTGGTGAAGGGTCAGTTTGGCAATTAACCCAGTGCTCAATTAACTAGTTAATTTTTACACTGCCTATTTAATAACCTATCTCAATTTAAGTGAATGTATACTCAACTCATCAAAACCTATTTATTTCAAAACTAAATTCATTTGATATTTAATTTGCCATTAATTTAAGCGTTAATTAATTTATTGATTGATATTTTGTCGCTAATAAAATGAAACTTGAACAAATATTTTGAACCATTATTTATCCTTCACATTTAATTTTGAGTTTAGTATTTTAATGAACTTTAAATTTGAGTCCAAAACAAAAATAATTTATATTTTGATAACTTTTTTCTCAAATTTATTCAATGATTGAGTGATTTTTTTTTCACTTAATTTTTGTATCAATTATTTGAAAGTAATTTTTTTCTTCAGTTTTAATGGTTTTTGGTTTCATTTCCTGGAAGGGGTTAAATGAAAATCTCATTAATCTCTTAAACGATAAGAAAATTATTTTTTTTCATCAAATATTTTCACCTGAAGTTTGATTGCATTCATAAATAGTAGCAAAAACTCCCAAATATATCGTTTAGAGCGAGGGATGGGAGGAAGGGTTAGAAACGGGTTTCAATCTCCAGCTGTGTTTGGTATTTGAAAATTCAATTAATTGCACAAAATATTAGCTTTTATTACGGGTTTTGGGCAAAATTGAAGACCAAATTCATGGGAGATATGGAGCACAAGATCTGATAATTAGATAATACTTTAGGAAATAATATGGACTTTGAGTTCAATTGAATTAATTAACTCATCGTTTACTGAGAAAACTAACCACTCTTTCACTGAAAGGGGGAAACGATTGCTAAAAAAATCAGTTATTTTCCGCATATTTTCTGCAAAAAAGTCTCAACAAAAACGGTTACAAAACATTTTGGAGTTAATTATTATCGCAATAAATATCTGAGAATTCATTTCAAGTTCAAGTTTAATGAAAATCTCATACAAACAAACATTTGATTGACTTTTAAAGTGAATTAATATTTATTATTGCAATCAAATGAACGGTTAGTTTAGTATTGGAAACAAATATTTAGTTATAATTTTTCGTTTCCTTTAATAAAATTGATTATAAATTACTGTAAATAGAGTTCGCTTTTAGGCAGTCATTGCAATCAGACCTGTCGTCCCTATAGAGAGGATTGATATCCAATTTATTCAAGTCCTCTGAACTATAGTAAAAGAAATCTTCGCCCGTTTTCTCGTAAATATTAAAATCCGTTAATCCGTAGTCAGAGGTTATGTAACAGCTCTCGTAGTGATTGTTAGCCATACGAGTCTTAATCTCATCCATCTTTTTCCTATGCCTTACCTTTCGGGTCCTAAACATGTAGACTACGAGAAAGACAATCAGTAATACACAGAGGGTTAGAATGATTGACATTATTCTGATCAGTATTTTGGATATTGTTGAGCGTTTGGTGTCCAGAAGTGCACAGTAGGGCAGGTTCTCATTGGATGAGAGTCCATACCATTCCCCGTTCTGACAGACAAGACTGGAAACACCATTCAATTGATATAAACTGTTGGTATGATTGTCGTCTTGAGTTATACATGTAAAGTGAGCCAACTGTCCATTTGGCACCAGAATCTCACCGTCTTTATTCTCATAGTTATCATAAGAGACAATAATATTGGCATTCAATTTATCCTTGGATAGTGTTTTACAATAGGCTTTAGGGATACACTTTGGAAACTCTCTTAACCACCGGCCGTTTAGTCCACACATGACATGATGTTCACCTAAATTGTGATCAATTGAAACTCAGATTAAATTTCTTTTTCGCATATCTTTTAGATTTTAATGCTTTCAATGAAAGTTAAAAATTTCAAAACAAATGATTTGCTTTTTGTTTTGTAATATAAGAGTAAAAGTGTTTTTGAATTATTTGTTATAATTATATGTTATTTTTATATCTCTTTTATTTCTCTGCTTATTGTGGTTAAGATGTAATCAATTGCTATGTAGTGCACAGCTATGTAATCTTGTTGTGACTTCACGTTAATATAGCTATAAATAAAAGTGCTTTAATTATACACTAATCTCTAAATCTGATTGATTTGATCCGGTTTTGTGGGCAAAAACAAATACACCTTTATTTATTTGTTGCACTCTAGCAGAGGTAATAATCAATATAAATACTTGATTCAGGGTTAGTCAGTAATATTATAGTAAATTGATACAATTGGCCAGGGCAATAAAATTGCTGATTTATGCAAAACAAGAGTTAAACTTATTTCTGCTGTGAATGAACTGAAATGACATTTTCTTATAATTAATTATAAATAATAAAAATGTGTTTTTGAAAATGCATTCAATAATAAATGGCATAAATCCATGAGATTGTCGTGAAATTTGAAATTAATTTAATGAAATTGAAAAAAAATATTTTTATAAATTTAATAAATTAATTGATTATCGATTGAAATCTCGTTAATTTAAAAATCAATTTGTTTTTTCATGATTTTCAATCAATTAATCAAAAGTTTATCAAAACTTTTCTTTCAATAAATTTAATGATTATTTTAGTGTTTGACAGCAGTTATGCAAATGAGTGTATAAAGTGGTTATACCTTGGAGTAAGTGTTTATTATCATTGCAAATGAACTCATACTGCTCTTCCCATACATCCAGGGATTTATGCACTTTAACGAGGAGTGGATAGTCAGGTGTTCCACATTTCTGTGGGAAGTGATACACACGTAGATCGCACAGTGATATCGACAACTGTTTTGTAGTACTCTTATTGAAAATGAAATCAATATAAATATTCTTCACTTTATTTGAAGACTTCTTGATGAACGACTCGCACACAAACTCGAGGGTCAAATAATTTTTGTTTCCATTGTTATTACTGTTAAATATATTAAAATAGTTTTCCCTCACATTTGCGCTGTCATTCAATTCACAGTGCTTTTCATGTAATCCCTTGAAGTATACATTTATATCGATGTTTCCGTTAATAAATAATTTTTTCAGCTCTAAAGCAAATAATTTGATTCTTATGTACTGAATGTCGACCGCATTGCTCAGATCCAGAAGCCATGTGTGGTTAGATCTGGTGCTCCACTTCAGACAATTCTTCGGGTGTCCCTCCACTGGAGGTGTAAACGCACCGACATTATTGTCTCTTTTGTTTACTTTACGGTAATATATAAACGATTGCTTTTTGTTGTCATTGATTTGAATAAATGTCAAATCAGTTTCGTTGTTATAATTGATTGCTTTTGTAATGAAAAAAATCAAAATTAAAAGTAATATTCATTTAATAAGTAAACGATATTTTTATTTATAGAAATATTCATAGATATTAACAATAATTTACTCATTGATTGAATTAAATATTCATTTCCTTATGTTTATGGAAAACATTGCCTAAAAGTTGGTCTTATTTTATGTGAAAATATTTAGTGAATATAAAACTGCTTTAAATTGAATGTCAATAAACCCATAAAATTGTTATTTAAACACTCAATGAGTTGAAGGGATTTCTTACACAATCTCTTTAATAAATTTAATCAAACTCTTTTGGTTCAGCCCCTGATGTCTAACAAATGATTTATAGCTCTCATAAAATAAATTTGAAGTCATTTTCGCAATATTTGTAAAATATTTAACACATTTTTAGTCGAAATATAATTGGATTTCATAACAAAATATAAGAAAATATTTATATTTTCATTAATTATATATTATTTTTATAATGGAGTCAATAAATTATTTTTATGAACTTAAAGAGCTACAAACCGCATCTTGGTACATTTCCCAACCACTTTCCCCGATCACATTGACGATATTCATTGCCCACTAATAAATGATTTGTGTCTGAACATTGATACCAGGCTTTACTTAAGTGGCTATTATGTAAATCTTTACCATCGTTATAATATTCATATGACTTATTACGACTGTCCATATGTTTAATAATAATGTCAGCGCCGGGAGGCTTGGCTATTGTTCCGCAATCACAATAAACATAGTCTTCTTCACAGCTATTTGTGTTTTTAAATAAGATTGATAAAATAGTTATTAAAAATGTGTAATAAAAACAAAACATAATTTTGAAATTAAGATAATATTTATACGCATTTTATTTCAAAATATATTAATATATAAAACACAAAACGATTCAAAAATCATCTATCAATACATTTACTCGTCATTCATCCGGGATCTAAAAGCACCGGTGTTTCCAATGTTTCTTTGAATTGTTGGCAATATTATAACAATATTATGAGTAAACCAACACTTAATACAAGATTTAATTGTTTTATTAGAAAATTATTTTTATTAAAAATTTTGTTCTGAAAATAATGTTATTCTTTTGCACTGGACTTTCCCCTAATATAGTTATACTAGAGTTTATTACCCTGTTGATTTAATTGTTAAATTGTTTAGCTTAATGTTTAGCTCTTAATTTAATTGTCTTAAAAAGGTTTTATCTATTGCCAGAAAAATATACCATGCTTCTATATTTTCTAATTTATATCAATATCTACTGTATATTAATAATTTTATCAGTTTTTTCCTAAACTGTTTTCAATTGAAATGTTTTCGCATTAAATGAGTAATATTTATCACAAAATGTAAAATTAATTTGACATTAGTTTATTGAATTACAAATTATGATTGTTTTACATTGTTATTAAATATTCATTTTCACTTGTTTAATTTCTAATTGACCATATTTCCTTTTTATTCAAATTATTGTGGTTTTATTAAGATTTATTGTCTTTCTCAAACTCTGTTTTCTTAAAATCAACCAGTCCATTCATATTGATTGGTGGCATCAGTTGCTCAGTGCCACTGACTAATGAGCACTGTGAGGCACATCTACCAGTGATCACAGCATTTGCAGTCAGATATGTCTGTGAAGAAAGACCTGTCTCACTGCAGCAGCCATTTTCATCGTCGGCCATAATTATACTAATTAATTGAAACCCATCTCCCGAACACATGCCACCCGATACTATGCCACAACCGATGAGATTGGCATTGCCCTGGTTAGTTGTTCTAAAGTTTGTAGCGTTCATTATATTTAATTTGATTTTGCCACTGGATCCTCGCAAAACAACATTAGCGGCTATATCTTTATAACTAACATCAGCACCATTACATGTTATAGCAGTGGCCACAGAGCCCTGAAAAGAAATCTGCTTGATAACTGAATTGGGATCACATGTGAGCAAAAGATTGGTTGTAATCATTGTGTTGACAATCGGCGAAAATGCTTTGCAATTGATTTGAAAATAAGTTTATATAAAATTTGTATTCAATTCATACCAATATTATTTGCTTTTGGGAGACCTTTGAATAATAAATCAAATTTTAATAAACAATAAAATGTTTTTAAATTTTTTTTACTAACAATTGCAGGCGTTTATTGGCGTTGGCGACGGTGCCGGTGGTGGCCATTCCGGCTCCGGTTCCCATTGAGGATTATAAGGAGGATTCCACTCTGGGACAGGTGGTTGCCATTCAGGTGTCGGTGGTTTAGGTTTGTTTCCGTATTGTTCACTGAATTGAATGAAATATAAAATAAATAAAATGAAATAAATTCTCATTTTTTCACAATTTTATCAAAACTTTAAACAAAAATAATAAAAATAAAAATTAAATAAACTTTTTATACATTTATTTCATTGAAAACAACTAATAATTAACACATTTAATTCAGATGTGATACACAATTAAGTGTTGGTAATTATCTTGTGTTAATAATTAAATTGTAATTATTATTTTATCCTGGATAACTCACTACACCGAAGCTGATATCACGGGAGTTTAGTTTTGATGGTATCGGTTGACAAACCGAGTCGTTGTCTTATTTCAATAGTTTGAGAGGATTAGTGTTAGGTATTACATAATTGCAACAAGGGCTAGAAGTGACAAATTGATTTGTACTGGGCTTTGGATAATACAGTAATAAAGTACTCAAATGAAGTGCATAATAAAAATATTTAATTAATAACATTGCTATTTATTCAAAAATATTATTAATACTTTATCTTGCATAATATTATATATATCTAAAATTAAACTTTTTAAATCTTTTAGTAATTAAAATGTAAATTAGTACATTTGTTTAATAGTTTCATATTGTATCTTGGACAAATTGTCAATTTTATCGGTATTATAATTTACATCATTTGACTTTTTCTTGTCATTACCATAATAGGGACAATTCCCGGTCCATATATATTAATTGGTGGTGAAATTGTTCTGTTGCCGTTGACTAGTGAGCACTTGGAGGCACACTTTCCAGTGATGATAAGATCTTCACTCAAATATGTCTGAGAAGAAACACCATTACCACCAAAGCAGCAGCCATTTTGATCGTCGGCCTTAGCAATCATAGTTGCTTTAACAATGTCCCCGGCACATATACCATTTGTTACTGTGCCACATATTATACCATTAAAATTGCCTTGAGTATCAACTCTGATATATGTAGTATTAACATTTAATATTTGGGATTTTATTTTATCCACTTTACCACCCGATCCCCTAAACATGACATTGTAGAGAAAATTGTTGTTGGTCACAAATACTCCATTGCATGAGGCCTGAAAGGAACCCTGACGTTGAAACACCATCTGCTTGATCATTGAGTTGGAATCACATGAGAGCAAAATATTGGTGAAATCTGATGTATTAAAAACCGGTGAAAAAGCTTTTGATTGGAAATGAATTGAAATGAATTTTATATTAAATGAGATTTGCTTTCAATTCATACAAATGTTGTATATATTTGGTATACCTTTGAATGAAAAATCAAATTTTAATAAATAATAAAATGCTTTTAAATTTGTTTTTTGCTAACAATTACAGACGTCTATAGGCGTTGGCGACGGTGCTGGTGGTTGACATTCAGGCGCCGGTGGTTCCCATTCAGGTGCCGGCGGAGGATTCCATCCAGGTGCCACTGGATTCCATTCTGGTGCCGGTGGTTGCCATTCAGGTGTCGGTGGTGTAGGTTTAGGTTTGTTTCCGTATTGTTCACTGAATTGAATGAAATATAAAATAAATAAAATGAAATAAATTCTCATTTT
>JAQGAT010000431.1:0-32622 GCA_034687845.1 Pantelozetes paolii | reverse complement strand
CTGTAGACGCTAATCTTAATCAGAGCGACGACACGAAGTCGAAAGGATAACTATAAGATAATAGCCATAGGCTAAACTAGCCTTCACAGTGCTAGAGATAATCCCTGTAGCCTTAACAATGGTTTGAAGTTGAAAACTCACGTTGTATAATCACAATTTGACGAAATATTTGATGAAATATTCAAATACTTCAATAATATAATATCTACTGCACATCTTATAGGCTCTGGGAAATAACTTAGGATCAGTGTGGGTCCATATGCCATAATAGTATTAAAGTATAGACTCCTTACAGGTTATTAAATTGAACTGTCGCCAAAACTATTATATTTGCAAATTATCACTATTTCAGTAAATTATTGATATTTCATCTTTTTGATGGCATGTCATTTTTTTGATTAATTTTATATCAAGCCAGGTAAATCATATAATGGAAAATCCTTAGTCATTACGACAAATAATGATTAAATAAATCTCAAATAAATCCTTTGTTTTGACGAAAGAGACAAAAGTATTTAATTTGTTATCAAAACTGTCTATAAATCATTCAAATCTATGAATCAGTTGTTATTTTATTAATTTATAAATTTTTGTTAATTTTCAAATAAACTTTCAAAAGATTCAAAACAGGTGTCAATTAAGGCATAATATACTGTAAAACTTGTGTTTAATTTTTTCACAGATTGTAAATGATTTTAATTTTGAATAAAATTTTATTATTTAAAAAAATAACTAAAAATACTTATAATTAAAATTAACAACAAATCTTTGAGACCTTATGAATGAAAATAATTTTTTTAAAAACAATTTTTTAATAAAAAGTCTAAAACTTTTGATTATTTATATTGAATTCAATGTTTTGCCAAAAATAACACTTTTATAACAAATTCAAAAACATTTGAAATGATATTCAATAAATAAAAAACTTATAATATATTTGTGTTTATAATGAATTTTATTGAAGGAAATGATAAATTAAAAAATAAATAAATATTTAATCAGTTATAAACAAACAATAAGTTATTGACAAAAGTTTCGGTTATTTTCAAATATATTAATGTCTCATAAAGTGTAAAATAAAAGCCAAACAACTTATGATTGTTTTATCAATAATATAGTAATTGATTATTAATTTCTCATTACATTTATAAGAGATTATCATTAGTTTTAAGACAAGTGTTTGAATCATATTATTTGACAAAAAAGGCAATAATTGTTAGTGTTTTTGAAGTAACTTATAGGTCACCGCTTATCAGACAATCCAAGAGATGATAGTTTACAGACATTTCGCATAAGAAATACTGAATTTATTTACACTAAAAGACTTTTTTATTAAAACACTTCAAAACTTGAGAACAAATCAATGACTTAACACTCATTTTCACTCAACTTCTGCTAATATGACCTAAAATTTCTCTTTTATGTGAAGGTAAAGCACCGGCAGATAAAACACCAATTAGTGAATAGTAAATCGTATTATCATTTCTGTCCTTTCATTTGAATAAAACTAAACAAAAGATTTATTTGATATGAAATTGAGTTCAATTTATTCAATGCTTAATTCATTTCACTATTAATTACTTATGATTTACTCTTTGAGTGTAAAAATAATTTAAATTATAAGAAGTCGTTGAAAATCTCATAAATATTATTCAATTTAATGAATAAAATATTAATTAATTGATTGTTTTGTTAATTCTCTAAAAAATAGACAATACTTACAAAGAGTTAATAAAATAATTGATTTCAGATTAAACCAGAAATAAATTGTAAACTTTCTCTCAAATCATACAAACAGTCATACATTGACTCACATTATCTCAAGTTATTTATCAATAGTCAAAAGATTTGATATATTTTTTCAGTTATAAACTTAAATGACTTTTTTTGTAATCAATAAAAATGAGATCTCATTTAAGACATGATCTGTAAATGAAATTTCAAATTATTTGACTTTTAATCCTTTAGTGTTAACATCACTAAAAATATTCCATAGTTTATGCTATTAAATAAAAGTATATTTACACTGTACTAGTACATTTTTATAAATAACAACCTTGGATAATATGGTATATTATATTTACTCTATTGAGAGAGGGTTAGTGACTGATGAGCTGAAAGTGTCAACATGAACGTTTTTTATAATACACAATTTAACCAGGGCAATACAGTAACAGTACATGTGTTAGATAAATTACAAAACTTATTTTTAAGGAAAAATACTTTGTTTAAACTTATTATCAAATCTCAAATAAAATTTTAATAAAAATATTTTAATTGCTATAAAAATAATTTTTTTAAAACCAATACAAATAATTAAATCAAAACTAACTATTGTTTTAGCGTTTTGTTAGACAATAAAATAAAATTTGAGTTTTCTTTAGTTAAACCAAATTTCTATCAGACAATGAATATCTATATTTTGAAGACCTGTCTGGACCTCTGAGTTAGACAACGGCACGTATACAAAGTACTTAAACTATTCTTTAGTCTATAATAATTAATTTACTCTGATAAGATCATAAGATCAAAAATATTGAATACAGTAATGATTTAAAAAAAAATTAATATTCAGAAAAAAAAATTATTTTCAATCCATTGAAAGCAAAAAAAACAATATTTTATTTGATTCTATGGTCAAATGTGGTATATTTTATATGACCATGACAATATTTGAGAATTATATTTTATTGAATACTAATTATAACTCTTTATTTACTAATATCTGAAAATTACAGTAAAATCCTACAAATATTTCACATTAACATCATTTTGATTATAAATATAAGAGCATATAATCTATAAATCAATACTTAGTTAATAGTGTATTGAAGAAGTTCTCCAATAGTGAGGGAACTGTTGTTTCACTCATTCAATCACTGCTTAGATATTAGTTTTAAAATTAAATTATTTATAATTCAATAATATTTTAAATATATTTTTATAAAGTTTTTCTTAATTAAAATATTTGTTTAAAAATATTTTTAAAAATATGAAGATTTTTACAATAAATATGATTAATAAAGAAAAAGACCCGGAATTCTGGAAATCTTTAATCCGAGAAGTATTGGCGGAATTCATCGCAACTTTTATGCTAATTGTGTGACAAAACAGATCCAAATGTTAATCAAAAACTGTTTTTATTTAAATTTCTTTTGATCAGTTAATCGGCTGTTCCGCTAACGTAGCTGTTCAGGTGAATCCTGAAAACGATACAACCTTTAAGAACGATGTCTGGGCCGTCAACATCTGCTGGGGTATTGGCGCTCTGGTTGGTATCATTTGCTCTTTCAATATAACAGGTATTGATTGTTATATAAATGACTTTATTTGAAATGACCTTTCACCCCAAAGGTGGACACATAAACCCTGCGGTTTCAAGTGAGTCGACGATTGAATTAAAACTTTTCTAAATTAATTATAATTTCAGTCGCAATGGCAACGATAGGAAAGTTAGATTGGAGAAAGGTTATTCCCTATATAATCGCACAAATGTTGGGTGCAATTGTGGGTAAGATTTATAACTAATACGTTATGTTTAGACGAATGTCTTATAATAATAATTGAGAACTTTTATATAAGGAACGGCTATTGCTTACTGGGTGTACATCGATGTCATTAACCAACAAAACGATAACTTTTTGATCCGAAATAACACTCAACTCATAACTTATGGACACTTTCTAAGCACTGGAAAATTCTTTGCTACCTATCCTAAGGAATTCGTGACTCTCTTTGGCTCTATATTGGACGGGGTATTGATTTTCTTCATTCAACAAACTTATCAATAATATACTGATGTATTGAGTAACCTGTCCACAGGTCGTGGGAACGGCATCTCTTCTGTTTGCTGTCTCTGCTATAACCGACGAAAGAAATCTAAAAATACCAAAACCTATCCAACCGTTTATGTTATCGTTTGTGATTGCATGTCATGCCATAGCATTTGGACTAAACGAAGGTGGACCACTAAACCCTGCTAGGGATTTAGGACCAAGAATATTTAGTTCATGGGTTATATATGGAAAGGAAGCTTTTACGTAAGCATTTGACAACCAATTCACTGTTTTTAATCATTTGTTATATCATTTTAGAGCACTTAACGGCAACTATTGGTGGTCAGGAGGAATAGTAGGTCCAGTTATCGGTGCCATTATAGGGGTTTGGGTGTATTTTCTCTTTATTGAACTTCCGACGCCTAAAGACAATAATTGTGATAATAATAACTCAACTGAAGAGCAAATATCTGAAAGAAAGTTGAATTCAATTAATACTATAAACACTGAATTTGAAAGAAATTTAAATGTTTTTAAAAATCAAATTTAATTTTTAATAAAAATGTGATTCAAATCCAAATTAATTTCAATTTATTTATTGTTTTTTATGACATTCCTGTGATTCATATGATCAAAAAATGTAATACAAAAACTAGATTCAGACTTCAATCCCAATCCCTTGTATATATTAATTCTGTATTTGGGGTTCAGATTGTCGTTAACTTATGTTAATCATTGGATTTCTATTGTAGAACACTAAAACTTTTTAAACTAACCTTGCTAACCCATAAAATTCATTAGCATTTGTTTATTTAATGAAAAGACTCAATGAATTTTTGTTGGGTTTTGTCAGGTTAGTTTAAAAGTCTTAATGTGATCCTAATGTCTATATGTCGTTGAGTGAGGATAACTGTAAGTTGGGATCAAAGGTCTTGACTCTTGAGTGTAATTATTAATGAATTTATGATCAAAAGTATCTTTTAAGGTAAAAATTAGTCAATAATTTGAAGTGCAATTAATTTTAATCAGGGTTATCTAAAACCCCAATTATTTATCATTTTATTGCTTTCAATGCATTTCTTAATCTAATATTAAATTCCTTGAATTACAATAAATAATAACTAAAACAATGATTTAATTGAAATATTTTACACATTTATTCAAAGAAATCGTTTATTAGTTTAAAAAGTATTGAATTTAAAGATTTATTTATTTTACAGATTCTCAAGAAAGATATTTTGAGCAATGTTATCTCAGTAATCAAATACATCAACATTTCAAGCATATATCAATAATCTTGTAATTTCCGGATCATATTATTTTGTTTTGTCAACACTTTTGCAATAAATTGCTTAAAAGAGGAAAATATTGTTCAAAATATTTATTTGAAATTTATTTTAATGTCATTTATATATGAAATTACAGTTAAATATATTAAACAGACATCAAATCAATGATAAAAATGAGTTGTTTTGATGTAATTATGAATTCATTGATAATAAACACTAAATCGTCAAACAGTTAAACAGTCTATACTTTAAATACTGAATAATATGTCTGTTGAATGAGAGGAATGGTTAAATGACCATATTTGCATGACCATGGTTATTCTGGAACCTAATATTTTAATTAACGTAAATACTAATAAATGTTTTCATTTAACTAAACATTTCTCTATAAACAACTAAATGACAAATAATTGAAATGAAATTGACATCAATTGAGACCTAATTATAACAAATATTTCTCAAACGCAAACCAAACTTCACTTCACTTCAGATCTGATCTGTGGTTAGACTTGAAGAAAGTTTTTTCAAATTTGATTTCAAACCAAAAGATGTCGTAATTATAGTCATATAACCCATCAATGGATGACTTGTTTACTATAAATGGATTCACTTATATTAAAAAGTCCTAATATTACACAACAATAAGGCAGACATTAAGGCCTTTTATATGACACTTAAAATATGACTAATTGTGAGTTTTGATGACATTGTATGCCAACAACTGATAAGACATTCAATAATTGGGTTTCAATTGAATTAATAATTGATTTAATCGTTGATTGCATTCAATGGCCGACAGAAGAGCAGAGTTGGAGAAAAAGAGACTGAAATTACAACAACTGAGAGATGAAAAGGAGAGACGAAAACAGGAGAAAGAGACCCAAAAGCTGGAGGAAAGGGATGGACAGAGAAGTGCTAAAGACATTGAAGAAGTGGACACAATCCTCAAGAGTGTTGGCATTAATCCGCACCAGAATTGTATGAATCCTTTCAATCGTTTTAATCATTTATTTGTCAATTAATTAATGGCTTTAATCAACAGTTAATTCAAACCTGAGTTCACTCTTGATTTCATCGACGTCTGACTCCAGTCTAATGGCAGTGAAAGACAACGTTCAGACCAGTCCTCCGACGGCAGTCAATAAGAGGACGTTTTCCGTCGTCAGTCTTCAACAGACATCGATAGCACCCAAAGAGAGCGTTACGTATGAAAAGCAAACGCAAACCATTGGCCACAACTCCGACAGAGGAGGTATGGGATTGTCTTCAACTGATTTAACCCTTTCTTTAATACCTGTCCTTTCAATGCCTTAAAGCATCGTTTGATTCTCCGTTTGGAAATCAAAAGTCAAAAAAAGGTTTCTTTTATTTTTCACTTATATTTCAATCAGTTTTCAAAACAAAACATTAATTTAAAGACAATTACTAACGAAAACTCCTTTTATTTGTTTCTTCGGGTGCCGTCACTCATAGGACCTCTTGATTACTACGGTATGTATTATTTGATTAATTGATTGAACACTTAAACTCCAATCGCTTTCCTTCCGAAACAAAAACCAATCAATAATTTTGAGTAACTTTTCCGACAAATGACTGAAAAATGAAAACTAATTAAAGTTTTTTTGAACTCTTTTTAAATACGAAACCATTAAGTGATTCATTGGGACGAAGGTATGAAAGCCTTTGCATACTTGAGCCTAAAAATATCCAAACCCTTAGCCATTACTGATAATTAAACAACTGTCCAATACTCCCATACTTTTTACATAATTTTCTTTCTCTTCCGTTTCGTGTGATTAAAAAATAAAGATAATATTCATGTCCTAGAATGGGATGACATGGAGTTCCAAGGTATGTCTCAATCAGATCCATCCGTTCCTAAGGTTTTGCATGACTTTCCCCTCGTTTTGCAATGTTTTTAGTTTTTATTGTAATATTCGGGCGATTATTAAGTCTTTGTTTTATTGTATGGAAGGAAGGGATGGAATGGAAGGAAGGGTTTTGTCTTTATTTACAAATTTATGTTAAATTTATTTCATTTTTATTGTTTTTTACTTCCAGTGCTCACTTACGATGACATTCCCGGTGAGGATGAAGGCGACGGATCGTTGTTTGGAACCCCTCCCCACACATATCATCCCAAGTCTTCGGGTCCCACGGCGTTGCCTCATATAGAGCCGGTCAGACCGGCACAGACGGCACAGGAATTGACTAAAGAAGAGGAAAAGACAAAACCCGTTAAAAAAGAGTTCAATGAAGAAGAGAAGAGACATATAATGACGAGCGAAGAGTTCAAGAAGTTTATTGATCGGGCGGTTAGGGTCACCGAAAGAGCACTCTATCATAACGAGCCGTCAGATATATTTATTGACTATACGGGCACTCGAGAAGAGCGGGAAAGGTATCTCTCGTTTTGGTTTAAATTTTATATATAAACTAATTATGTCTTAAAGTGAGGATAAAAGTGGGAACCGATTGTCGTTCAACCGGTGCTTCTATGACGAGCGGTGGTGTAAAAACAGGACAATTACTTCATTTGATTGGTCGACACAATACCCGGAACTGCTGGCGGCCTCGTATAACAACAATGAGGACAATCCCAACGAACCCGACGGAGTGGTCCTCATATGGAACACCAAATTCAAAAAGTCGAGTCCGGAGTACATATTCCACTGTCAGTCACCCGTTATGTCCACTTGTTTTGCAAAATTTCATCCAAACTTAATACTCGGCGGCACTTATTCGGGACAAATAGTTTTATGGGACAACCGATCAAACAAGAGAACACCTGTGCAAAGGAGTCCATTGTCTGCCTCCGCGCACACACACCCCGTCTATTGCATACAAGTGGTGGGAACTCCTAATTCCCATAACATTATTAGTGTCTCAACGGACGGAAAGTTATGTTCTTGGAGTTTAGACATGTTATCCCAACCCCAGGATAGTATGGAATTGAGTCAACAAAAGCAGTCCCGACCGGTGGCCGTGTCTTCAATGTCTTTCCCGTTGGGAGACTATAATAACTTTGTGATCGGTAGCGAAGAGGGATCGGTATATACAGCGTGTCGTCACGGAACCAAAGCCGGTATTTTAGATGTGTTTGAGGGACATCAGGGTCCGGTCACTAGTGTTGACTGTCACTCAGCGCACTCGCAAATAGACTTTTCCCATCTCTTCCTCACCTCATCTTTTGATTGGACTCTTAAGTTGTGGACAACAAAAGAGAGCAAACCTTTGTATTCCTTTGAAGACAATTGTGA
This sequence comes from Pantelozetes paolii, assembly GCA_034687845.1. NCBI lineage: Eukaryota > Metazoa > Arthropoda > Arachnida > Sarcoptiformes > Oribellidae > Pantelozetes > Pantelozetes paolii. The sequence goes on along the minus strand of JAQGAT010000431.1, from coordinate 24,297 downwards.
TTATCTCTATGACGTCCGATGGTCTCCAACACATCCGGCGCTGTTTGCATCGGTAGACGGAATGGGAAGAATAGATTTATGGAACCTTAATAACGATACCGAACTACCGACGGCTACCACCACTGTTGACGGCAACCCAGCGCTCAATCGTATTATTTGGAACTCCTCTGGCAATCAAGTGGTTGTGGGCGACGACATCGGGAAGATATGGGTCTACGATGTCGGAGAGGTTCGGCTTTTTTGTGCCCTTTATTTGGTTTTGATTTACTAATGATAACACCGTTTACAGCAACTCTCGACACCAAAAGGTGACGAATCGACGCGTTTTGTGCATACATTACAAGAGCTGAAGAATAACGCCGAACCCGAGACCGGAGACTACGGCTCAGACACTGCTTATTCAAGTTTGTCCTCCGTTTCCTCTCTTGCTTTCTCTTCGCCACCGATTCGTTAACTAATTAATGATTTTTAATAATATTTTGGAAATTATTTAATAAATAAATAAATTATAGTTTAATTTGAATTCAATTTTAATAATGATTTGAAAATAATTTGCTTTTAATTTAAAATTCATTCAAATCTTTAAAAATTTATTTTTTATTTTGTTTTTCATTTTAAATGAATAATAATTTATTTGAAGTGTTGACGCAAAACAGGATTTTATTCATTGATTACAAGTTTTATCACATTTTCATTGAATGCCTCAGAAATGCAATCAATTGTTGAAAATGAGTTCAAAATGTTCTCAAAATCTAAATTCAAAACTCATTTGAATTGAAAACTAATTGAGTATTAAATCTAATATTTCATCAAAACTTCAGTTATTTTTAATGTTTTTTATTCAAATGATTGCTTAAGAGTTGATAAGACGTATGATTAGCGATAAGTTTATGAAATGTCAGTGATTGTAATCTAACCAATCTAACCATGATCAGTTATTAATGCACATATTTTCATCACCCTTTGAATAAACTGAATGTTAATTCATTGAATAGTTTTATAAACAGATTTTTATTTCTTTTTTTTATGTTTACAAAGTGTCAAACGATTTCCACATTTCATACGTTGTTTCACTACTTTCTTACCTTTCCTTTCAATGATTATCAACACATGATTGCAATAAAACGTTTGAGTTATTAACAAATGAAACGTAGATTTGAAGATAATTTAACCAAAAGTGATCATGTTCAATTTGTCGATAAATTATTTTTAAACTAATTAACATTAAAAACGACCTGTTTTTCACATCCTTGGGTCCAATAAATACTTTCTGTTGTAAAATGTGTTTAAATCTGAGTTAAGAAAGAGATATTTAATGACAAACACTATTAGTGACACAAAAACTCTTTTGGCACTCAATTGGACTCAATTTGAAACAATTTTCTACCGTTTCCTCAATTCTCTCATTCATTCTCTCGTGTATTGAAAAAAGTTTTAACAAAACACTGATTGAAGTGAAAAGCTGTCAAACAATAAGTGTTTTCATGTGTTTGAGGATATGGTTTGGTTTTGGATCGGTTTGGCTCTCATTGGGCTCTAATTCAGCTCTAATTCGCTTCAGATTTAAAAATAAATACTTTTTTTAATAATAATTTTATTTTGCATTTGTATTGCGGTTACAATCAGTGAGTTGTAGAGTAGCTCTGGTATGTCAACTGCCGACTGCTCTGTCTGATAGTCACAGTAATTACTGCTTAGGATTACATAATTAAAGACCCATTCCTTCGAAACACTCACTGAGTGTTGGGTTTTGGACCGGTTTTCAGTCAATTGATTGCAAATTGAGGTCAGATATCAATAAAGTATAACTTATTTGTCGTTCACTTGATATGAGTTTATAATAAACTTTATTTTCATTACATTTACTAAAGAGTTGTTACGTAACCACCGGTTCTAACACTTATCATATTTAGACTACCTGTGCAGCTCTACCAGTGCTTTATTACCAGTGCCTATCACTTATTCATATAAATCCCCCTCACGTTCAGTGCTTTTGTGAAGAGTAGAAAAATATTACAAAGACTTGAAAACTATTGCCGAATATATACAATGTGTGCAAACAGTGCATCAAAGCCGACCTCCCGTTCCTCCCGTCCCTCTGGCAGTCATACAAATTCGAGGCATTCTTTGTCTGCATTTGTCAGCCCTTTGTTGAGTCGACGCCACTTCCCCTACAGAGCACTAACACAACACTCCTTTCCCTCAAATCGTAACGTTGTTTAAGTGTTGACTCTTTTATCTGTTGTGTTGTCTGTTGTCTGCAATCAGTACTCAATAGGAGTTCAGTCTTTCAAACAGTCATTCAATTTGTCGTTAATTAACAAACAATTAATAAATTTATTAACAAATTGTGGTTTAAATACAAAAACCAAACAATCGTTGAATCAATTGATTTGTTTTTATACCACAAGACATGAAAAACTGATGAATAGTTTAAAAGACAATCATTTTTGTGAAAAACACTTCAATTGAATGTAATTTACGTTTAATTTGTGATTAATTTGTATTTAATTTGAAATCAATTTTTGTGTCATTTAATGCTTTAACGAAACCATTGTCTCAACGATTAGTCTATTATTTGGTTTTTGTTGTGATTTATAATTAATTTTTAATTAAAACCTAATAATTGACTGAAAAATGGGTTACGATTTGAGTCGCTTTGAGAACGAAGTGGACGACGAACTCAAGTGTCCGGTAAGTCATCCGAAGACCAATTGATGGACAACTCATTGTCTCAATCAATGTCTTAATGATCTAATTGTTTGCACAGATATGCTGTTCAGTACTGGAAGATGCAGTTCAGGCGCCCGACTGTGAGCATACGTTTTGCAACGATTGTATCAATGAATGGCTACAAAGACAAAACAACTGTCCCGTCGATAGACAACTCCTCAACTCAACTGATCTCAAACCCGCGCCAAGAGTTTTGCGTAACTTTTTGGCAAAACTGGACATAAAATGCGAATACGGTTTGGATTTTATTACTTTTTGTTGTCTTTTCTTAACATTTAATTCAAAATCAATGAAAATTTTATTACAATTTTATGTTTAATCACTTCATTTGGTGTTAACAGACATATATAGTGCTCACTCAGTCATTCAGGGGGTTATTTGTTATTATTTGGTAAAAAGGGGCTATTTTTATGCTATTTTTAACACTAAGCGGGCGTTAAAAGACAGGAAATGTATTTAATATTTAACAGATTTTTAGATAACGTTAATCAAAAAGTGAATAACATATACATTGGTATCATATGTGGGCTATTGTTATACTTTTCCCCCTTTTCTCCCCACCATTCCTTGAGCGCAGTTAGCTTTATATTAAGGTTTATTTGTGGTAATATAAGGTCAGCCCTATTATGTGAGAGTCTTATAGTCTTTGCAATCATTTCTTTGATATCTTTTTATTTCTTTATATCTTTTTTATCCTTTATTTCTAATAATAATAATCTGTTTTGCAATCCATTAACGAAAACAACAACTAAACTATTGTTTATCAAAAAACACTCAACTCTTTACTCTTTGTGTTAATATTTTGCTATATATTTCACAAAACAATTAGTTTTTACACAATTTTAAACAAATTTTGAATCATTTTTGCACTAAATATGAGACACAGTATTGAAAATACATTAATTGAATGCAATTATTGATCGCATTATAGCATCGTTTGGTTGTAATAGTGTTATTAAACTTGAATTACTTCAAACCCATTGCAATGAATGTGATTTCAATCCATACAAACCCATCATCTGTGAGAAGGGTTGTGGGCTTATACTCCTCCGAAATCAAGTGGAAGAACACAATTGTTTGTCCGATTTGAGGGAATTAGTGAATAACCAACAAAAACAGATCAATGAGTTGAAGACCTGTAAACGCATACACGAGGAACAGATCAATGACCTGAAGAACACCAAGAGATTACATGAGGAGAACATCTCTGACCACGAAAGACAGTTTAATCAACTGAACGAACAGATCAATCGATTACAGCATATGTTAGAGCAGATCCAAAAACACTACGACATCAACGATGATGACGACGAGGACTGCCATGTGTCCAAAGGTCACGGCATTGGTAGGAAGAGGGCCTCCGGAAGCAGCAGTTGGAAAGATATACCAAATAAACGTAACAAAGATATGTGTGATTCCCAATCGCACCAACACTTCCATCATTTGCATCCATTCCCACATTCACCACATCCTCATTGTTCGTCCACTCTTTTGACTGCTTGTGCCGCCTCACAGACCAGTGAACACAAGAGTCTTAACATTACTTTTTATGGAACTGTTATTACCGTAAATGTGTTGACAATCGACTTAATAGAGAGCGTGAAGACAAAGATCAACACTCAGGAGGACATACCCATCGATCAACAGCTCCTGTTCTTCGCTGGACTACAACTGGAAGACCAAAAGACTTTGAGTTATTATAATATACACAAAGAATCTCTAAGACATCTGGTCTTAAGACTTAGGGATGGGATGAAGATATTTGTGAAGACATTGTCTAATAAGATAATTGAAGTACAGGTGGATCCGAGTGAGACCATAGAGATAGTAAAGGTTAAGATCCACGAACAGGAAGGCATTTCCCCCTGTGATCAACGACTCCTACAGGAAGGCAGAGATTTGGCTGATTTGCGGACTTTAAGTGATTACGGCATTAAACATAACTCTACCCTTCAACTAGACCTACACCTGGGTGGCCCCTGTCCTATATGTCAGTCACAATTTAAGAGCACTACCAGTGCCACCAGTCCTGGACCTCAATCACATCGCAGTACTTCTAGTGATATAAGTGACTAAATATTTAATTTCAACTCAAATCCAAATGCTTTTCATTACAACGACTGACTGTCTGTCTGACAGCCCCTACTCTGGACTCACATTTCAGGTATCAATCGATTTGTGGTTTTATTTTTGATTTAATTTTCACTAAATTTAAGTTATTTTTCAATTATTGTATGTTTTTATGCATTCATTGATTGAAATCAAGTCATGAATACAATTAATGTTTATTCAAATCAACGGAACTTTATATCGATTTGATGTCAAACACTGTACTCTTTTGTCGTTTATATCCCTTTCCTTTCTTTTTTAGGCAATTTTGTAAACATTTATCTATATTTAGCCCTAAATTACGCCAAACTATAACAGCTTTTGAACTAATTTTACTGGAATTTAGTTGAAAACAGAAAAAGTGTTATAAAAAGTGGAAATGTATTAAAAAATAAATAAAAAGATATTCAATAGAAATGTTTTTGTTTTGTGTCTCTACTCATCATTTTTTGCACAAATAGTGACAGAAAATGTTTAAAATCGATTGAAATCATTGTTTTCATTGAAAAACACCATTCCTTTCGTCAGTCATTCAAATGTTGTTTCAAAACTATATTTAATTAGTTTTTAGTTTTTTACAGATTTTTATCAGTCATTGAGAAATCGTTTGATTTATTGCTTTCATAAACAATATTTCAATTCTTAACACAATGTCTACTATTAATTGAATTAAAAGCCAAAACCTTAGAGTAAATGGAAAACCAGTTTTATTACAACAATAATTACATTACTTATCCATTGATTCCTATTTTATATAAACATTGAATAATGACTTTAATTTCATAATTACTTTGAAATATCAATCAAATTATTTGACCCTTAAGTCCGTAATTGATTTAAAGGTTATTATAATGTCTTTGAAATGACAATCGTTTGACATTTGACCGAATCTTAAAATAGATGTTTAATCACGCAATACATTAACTCTAATATAAAGTGCAAACCCTTTTCCGAGTGATACCTAAAATAGCATTTTTTTCTCTCACAATAATGTCATCGCTTTGTCTACTATTACAACAGATTTTTTATTATTAAATTCAATGCATGAAAAACTGAATACAATTTTCAAAGTCTTTTATGAAAAGCAATTTTTTGCAGCTTTGACTCAAACAAACATAAAAAGGCAGTAATTGTTTGTTTTTAAAGGAATTTCTATCCAATATATCATTCGTTCCCTTATTTTGCAGTTTTTTGCAATTATTTCTTCGTTTAAATTCCAACACATATTGAAGCCATGAATGAATGTATTTTATGACCAAAAATATATACTTCAATGAAATTTTAGGTTTGATTTTAATTCACACTTTTATTCATAAGATATTAAATACAATAAGTGTTTGGAAATAAAAAATTTCAATACATTGACACAAAATTAGTAATAATTTAAATCATAATGTTTTCGATCGTTAAACAAATGAACAAAATATTTTGATATTTAAAGTCTAATTGAAATCTAATATTAGTTTTACTTTGATTTGCAAATCATTTATATAATAATAATAATATTGAGACGGATGTGAAATATTTGAAAATTTGTTTTGCATTTTATATATAAATATTATTTTTGAAAATATAATATCATTTATAGAAATACAATACAAGTCTTGAAAAAAGGCTAATATTATATAATTTATATATAATTGATATCAACCGACAGTTTGTTATCGTTTTGTTGATTCAGAGCCTTAACTATAATATATTAATAGATCGGAAGCGCAGCTAAAAACGCAAGAATTCAATCGATTATTCTTAATATGACTGTCAGTTCCCTAACAAACACTAATTCAAACATTAAATATCAAAATACAGTGACTTTTCTCGACTTAAATGGACGTTAACTGTAGAGAAGACACTAAAAGACAATTAAATCAACAATTTTTTGATTTGAAATTTTTATGAAATATATATTTAAAGCATTTTCTAAAGCCGTGTATAATATGGTTATAAGTATTGAAAAAACGAGTAAATAATTGAAAAAATATGAGAAAATATGAGATCTTTTCTTAAAGGCGTTTTCCAAATGTGAATCCGATTGAGGCCAACATCATCCCGGCCAATATGTCCAGGACCATCACTGCAATATTGTGCGCGTCCTCCGCCTTGAATGCATTCTTGTCAAACACCGAGGTATTGATCCCCAAAAACCCAATACAGGGCTCAGAGAAGGCGATGAAAGCGCCCCAAAACATCACACCAGAGATGATTAGTATTGCCACTGAAAAGCAGTTTTTAATGAAATTGAATTGAAATGAAATGTTTTGTTTGAATATAACTACCAATCGCTGCGAAGAATATAATTTTGATATCATATAAGACGCCCGCGATATTGAAAAAGCTCAGTAGGAATAGTACGGCGCCGGCAATGGTTCCGGTTATTTGAATTATCTCCAGTTTGTTGGCGTAGTCATCGCCAGCGAGTAAAGAGCACTCCTTGTTCTTAAGGATGAAAAAGGACGCCACGGATGCTAACTGTCCACAGGTTTGGGTTAAAAACAATTGTTATTTCACTTTATATTCAAAAGATTTTCTATTTTTATGAATCATTCAAAAAATAAGTCATAAATTGCATTCAATTTCTTATTAATTGTATTTAATTTTCATGAAATTGTTTTTAAAGATAACAAAAAATAAGTTCAATTTGAATGAGTTTTTGCATAAATTAATTGAAAATAAATTGAATTAAAGGTTAAGTTATTTCAACAAAAAGATAAATATTATATAAATATTTATTTTAAACTCATTTTCAGTTATAATTTGGTTTATATTTCAACGAAAACTGAATATCTATTAAATATTTGAAAACAAAAGCAAATATTTTTCAATTTTACATAAATTTAAACATTTTATCAAATAAACAATAAATTTATAAATTTTATTGATTGAATGGTTTGAGAAGAAAGTCATTATTATTATTATATTCTTGGATTCAATTCAATAATGAGTTAATAAATTGTAATGCCTTTCCTATGGTTTACATAACCCCTGTTTGCCAGCACTTGAAATGCAATTAAAATATTTAAAACAATAATAAACTATAAAATGTTTGAACTATTTATACAATTATTTCAATTCAACACAATTTGAATACTTTTTAATTCATATCAATGTTTTTAAAGACTTGTTTTGGTCTCAAAATAAAATTGAAATAATTTCTGATTATTTTATCTCAAATAACCTCTCAATTGATTAAATCTAAGGGGTATTCTCTAGTCAGGGGGAAAATTTGCATTTAATTTAAAGTTTTATGATAAAACTTATCTTAAAGGGCAGTGATATTGAATTAAATTACAGGTTTAGTGGTTTTAAACTCCAATTAAACTAATTATTAAATACTTTATCAAAAAAAATCACAATTGAATTGAAATACAGATAAAATAAAGACAAATATTTTTAACATTTTTGCAAAAATGACCTCAAATTCAATGCTAAATAAATATTTTGATATTAGACACACGTTTGAATGGGTTTTGAGTTTTGCAACAAAAAATAGAAATAAACTTTTTCTTTGTAAACAATTTTGAAATCCATTTATGAATTCAAAAACAATAAAAAGTGAATAAAATAAATGAGGAATTATATGACCGCTCAGGCGGTAGGGGAAGGGGAAAGGCATTTGCATTAAAATAGAAAAAATAGAGGACTGAGAGGACTGGAGGACTGCTTTTACAATATTTAGGTTTTCAGACAAAGTTGTCCTTCAATTGCGATAATAAATGTCTAATTTCTGAGTATTTCTAAAAGCATTCAAATCATAAATATTCAGAATCAACTCAGACCTGAATATTGTCAATATTATAAGCACTGGTATTTACAAAATATTTTTAAAAATATTTATTTCTTTGTTTTAAAAAATGATTAACTGATTGAAACTCACGGCAACGAAGAGACCAAGAAATCCGTAATAATTTAAATGTTTATTTTGTGGCATCTTTTGCTCAAAACTATTAAAAACATTAAAAGTTTATAAAAACTTATTAAAAATTATTTAAATAATGAAAATCTCATAAAGACTTACATTAACTGCAAATATAATCAAAATTATCTTATTTTTCTTCAACCGATTAAAAACTGTTTTAGTAATGGATAAACAATTATTGCAGTGAATTGAAGGATAGTTGTGCTGAGAATGAGGTTCGGTATCTGAATGTAATCCTTAAGCTATGGTTCGTTCCTTCAGCTGTCTCTCACACGCCTTCACATTCAATGTTAGCACTCATTAAAACGTTTACTTTTCAGACTTGAAGTCCTCTAAAAATTTTGTGAACAGTTTTCGTCTGAGTTTTAAAAGAGAAATTCGTTACTAAATAATGGTTAGGGTTTAGACATCAGAGTACAAGTGTTGCTAACGAAGCACACCCTAAACATACTAAACATAACATAAACAACTCATTAAAGTTGCGGCAAATGCGTAGAGTTGAGAGACATTTCACCAAAGTTTGGCTCCAATTGAATGGGTTTTAGATCTGTGTTGAAGTCATCGTATAATAGATTGTATGAAATAATCGCTGATATTCTGTCTCTTATGTCAGCAATGAATGCAAGTTTCATCGGAAGCCCTGTTTTGGCGCATCTGCTCTCCCAGTGCTCTGAATGTTCTGAATGCCATCAAAATATCATATATTGTTTGTCTCTGAAAAACAGGTCGAAAAACAAACTTAAGTTTTGACCGCAAATGCAATGCAAAGGAAAATAACATTTCTTTTGTAAGAAAACAAAATTATTGATCACTTCTTGAGATATTATCTCACTTTTGGAAAGATTTGATTCAAATGATAGCTTATGTCAACAAAAACAATATGACCTTTGATTAAAAAATTAATTCAATTTAATGTCATTTTCATGAAATATATAAACAAAAGTTGAGTTTATATCAAAAGTATTACAAATAAGACATTTATTCCTTAAAATTAGTTGTTTTTATGAATTAGTCATTAAAAACAAAAACTAAAAGTATTTTTAGATTTATTCATAAAAAAATCATTGAATCAAATGAAACGGAATTTTGTTTTCATTTTATGACATATTTTTAGTTGTTTTTTTGTAAATTTGTTATAAAATACTCATTAATTTATATTATAATAATAAATAACATTTCCTTTTGCTATTGAAAACGACAATATTATCCAAAACCCCTACACCTGTACACATATAAGGGGTATTTGAATTGATTTTAACTTTGATATTAATTTTGTTTTAAAAGAGACTCACTATTGCACTAAGAGTCCAAAAGAAATAATATCATATTTAATTAAGGACCAAGTTAATTTCCAAGTATTATTGAATTTATTCCTGAATAGTCTATATTTTTAAAGTTAATGAAAATGTTTTGTATTATTATTATATGACATAAAAATATTTGACGAGTGAATCAAAACTTTATTTTTTACTTGTATTACAAAAAACTCATTCAATATTTGAAATGAAATCTATTTTAAGCAATGATTTAATATTGAATTAATAAACATTCAAATGTGATGTCAGACAAACATTTTTCTAGCGATTTATGAGTTGATATATTTGAGAAATAATTGCGACAATAATTCATACGTTTATTGCAGTCTTAATGTTAATTAAAATCTCAAAATTGGACAAATGGAGGGAACGGGAGGAACGGGAGGGCGTTTGTCAAGGACTTTGTAAGTCTTAAAAACAATTCTTTGTGTATAAAAACTATTTCAAGGAAAGGGTTTCACAAAAGAGTGAAAGTTTCTGTGCTTTTCACAAATTCCCAATAAAAAACATGTTTTGGTTTTGAGTAATCATTTGATTAGTTTCAAGTTCATCTCAAAAGTTTGCTTACTAACTATTTTCAGATGAGTTATCAGTAAAATATTCAAAACTTATATTAATTTAATCTAAAAATAATATTTTTAATCAAAAATTAATTTAAAATTATTTTTATTGTAAATAATAAGCAAATTATTTTGAATTCAAGACAACGAAAGAGATTTTCAATTGAATTCATTTTTATTTCATTTTATTTACATTTTATAAACTATTTTTGAGATTATATTGAAATTTGAGTGAACTATCAAAAACACAATTATATCCTAAGAATCGATAAAATTCTTGTTATTCTCAATGACTTTCAAATTCTTGACTCACATTGAGTGCCATCTCATGACTCAGAATAAACAAGAATTTCTATATAATTGATAAAATCATTGAATATTTGAACGCTTTTATGGCATTTAAAAATTATTTCATTAAATATAGTCTAAAATCTACAAAACATTTAAAAATTGGTTGAGTACTTAAAATGGACACAACAAGGTAGTTTAATCCTAGTATCATAGTGACTATATTAATATCATCACCGCTTATAATACTAACATTTTATATAAAGTGTATAACATTTGGCACTGGATACTTATTCATATATATTCATATCAATCGGCTTCTTAAAGTGACAGGGACAGTATCACATAACATCTTGGATATAAATCTTTCAATAAAATAATAGTTATAAATGTGGGATAAGTCTTAAGAATATTGCAATAAAACAAAATTTTTATTTTTAATAATAAATAAAAAGTAAAATAAATTCAAATAAAATATAAAATTTTGAAATAAAAGCAAATTAATTGAGATTTTCTTCTTTGGACTGAAATGGTGTGACTTGTATGCGATGGATGTGTTTGCGAATCACCGAATGAGCCATAATATGGTTCCGACAGTTGGACCTGAATTTGAATACCTTTCCGCAGATCTGACACACGAAAGGCCTGGCACTTCCCAAATGCTGTTCAATGTGTTGACGGATAATTGACTCGTCTTTGGTTGCAATGAAATCATTGCAAAGACGACATGAAAACAGTCTTTCAATTTTGAATTCATTTGAATTCTTCACCACTTTTTTGCCATTTCTTTCGGCACTTGTTTGCAATTTTTGCCGCTTTTGACCGAAATCTGGACTCATTTTCGGGACATTTGGTAATTGAAACGCCTGTGGATTCACTTGAAATGGTGACCAATTGTAGACATTGCCATCAAATGCCCGGCCGTTAGCGTATGGACAGTAATAATTGTGGCTAAAGCACGGACACCACCAATAATGACCTCCTGTTCCTTCTGAAGGTTCTTCGTGTTTGGCAACCGGTTCTGACATTTACTTCACTTTTTAATAAATTTTAAAAAGATTTTAGATTTTCTGAAAACTCTTTAAATGAATGAAAGAATTGATTCTAACGTTGGGTTTGAATATAATTTTGATTTGAGTTTCAATGCAAACAATAATACAATTCTTGCTTTCATTCAAACGTTAATTGAATTTATTCTAAAAATATTAATTTTGAAGACAAACTAAACGCGCGTTTGGTTTACATTGTTGTCATTCAGTTCAATGAAATTTATATCAAATCCTTTGAGTATTTATTAAAATTTTGATATTTTACAGGTTTATTGTGATCTCTTTGATACCACCTTTGGTACCCCACATGCGTTTCACTATTAACTGGATATCAAAACAAGACTCTCCTCTCACTTAAAAGCTCTGCATTTGGTTCGACGAAAGACCGATCGATCGCACCGTTGACTCAATTGATTGGACGGCATATAAGACTTGGATTCAGTTATTCGTATATTAGATATAGGATCTGATCCTCTCTTCTCATTCATCTCTCGGTTCTCTTCGCAACAAGATTTGAAAATTTGTAAAATTTATGTGAATTTAATTAAATTATAATAAAAATTATTATTTTATTTTTTCATATAAAAAATGATTGACTCTATTGTAAATTTAGTATCAATTTCAACCTTGCTTATACTCGATCACAGGTGAGTTTATCTTATTAAAGCTTTTGATTATATTGTTATTTAAAATGATTTAAAGAGAAATCAAATGTAAAATAAATATTAGTTAAAGTCTGAAAACTAACGCAAAGTTTGTTTAAAAAACAAATTTGAATAATAACTTGAATTCAAAGACAGATTCAGTAGATTCAGAGACATTTGATATTTGATTACTAGTATTATAATAATTGTAATGCAAATCGAGATCTCCTTTCTGTCAATGCATTTAAATTATTGTAGTTTTGCAGTCAGTGTTGGTCTACACGTAAAGGGATTATGTATTGACGCAGGGCTTCAATACAGGATTTGACGAGAGGTTGTTTGAAAAGCACAGTTAGTCCATGAATTTGTTGTATTCTAGGCATAGAGTCCAGACCTGGCATCCCATCTGTCACCGTATGATCAGTAAAGTATGGATAGTACTGATGAGTGAGAGTAGAAACAGTCACTTATTTAGTGGCAAAACTCAATTGGATGTCAGTGCCATCAATGTAGGCAAAGTAGGCATTGCATGGCTCCTCCATATAATTAGTTGTTCCGTTCATCAGTGCTCTCTCAACCGATAAACTAAAACTAAACCATTAAATAGACATCACTTTTCAGACCAATTGTCTTTCATTGCAATAAAATGACTGTATTTTCTGTAACTCTGTATTCATTGAGGTTTCAGTATATCAGACATAATTGGACTCATGATTGAACTCATCCTCATTATAATGAACACAATTGTTGATTAAAACACAAATATATTTAATTAATTTTTATTCGTTAAGCAATTCAACGCTAAATATAATCATTGTTTTCAAACAGAGATCTATTTTTTATTATTTTACTCTTCATTGCATTCATAGCCTAACCAGAGATGAGATAACCTTTTGTGACTCATTTGGTTTCGGACCTAAACCGTAGTGATAGTGGATATGGTGTTATGAAACCCTGTGTTCCCTGTGCTCTGTAATTCATTTATGTTAATATCGATCCCATGAGAGCAACAAAACTTATTAGTAGTGAAAAAGTCCCGTTTGAACCAAATTGTATGCAAAAATATTATCAGATCTAAAGTGAGTATCAAATCGTTTGTAAGATATCTATCTATTGATTGAATATTCAGTACATTATTACAAATTATTTGAAACAATGTTTTCAATTATGAATTGTTTTTAAATATCAATATATCATAACATAAAATGAAGAAAGAGTTCATTTCAAATAATTTTAAACTTACTTGTTAGAGTAAATGAGATATTATTTCATATGAATCACAGAAATAATAATTAAATCTATTTATTGTTTGTTTGAATTGCAATAACCCTTTGATATTAACTTTCAATTGAAAGACTTGAAGAGACTTTGGTTTATATTTTAGTGAATATACAGTACTTTCTAATCTTAAGTAATATTTGATTTACTAATACTTGAAGAGTGAGGTCAGACCTATGAGTGTGTGATTATATGACAAATATTTTGATTAATTGTCTGCAACTGTGGATCCGATCCGCTATCAAAATCATAAACATTTCTTACGATAAGCTCTGAATAAATAAAACGATAATTACTTTCAAATCATTTCTTAATATTTTGTTAAACTCTTCACTCTTTCACAGGAAAACAATAATTATTACTATTTGTGACGAAAAACATAAATTAATTTCAGAAGTAATGACTAATTATTATTAAATTAATATTAATTACTCTTTGATTGAAATTAAGGTTAAATTAATTGAGATCTGGTCTCAAGAGTGGTGACAGTGCTTATGATAATTGAATTGTTTTTATCGTACATTAGAGCAGATAAGAGGGAAGAGTCGGTTAGTAATTGACTGTTTTGTATGATTTGAGTGTTTGCTATCATTAAGAAAGTGTTAATTCCTATGAAATCAGAAGTTATTTTAACAAAAGATTTGAAAATCATTTAAATATTAATTATTTTTAATGACTATTAGATGAGAGAAAACTCAGTCATGTATTCCACGGCTAATATTGAAAACACAAATTCAGCAAACTTTCGGCAAAACCCAAGTGTTGTCTCATTTTCGCGGAAAAGTGTTGACAAATATAGCGATGAGTTTAATAGAGTGAATGGATTGCCAACAACTCCTGTGCCATACATTGGGTCATCACCTACTGGTTTGCAAACAATCATAACCTCATCTTCAATGGTATCCAACTGTGAGTCACAAATACGTCAAACAAACTCTCGTCGATCTCATGCTTATAGAGCGAGGAACGGCTCTATTACTGGTGCTCTCACTAATGATAACTCTTCTAACGGGACCTCAACTTCAACAACACATCTGACGCGAGAGGAAAGACGTCGGAGAAGAAGAGCGACACAGAAGTATAGGTTAGCGCACGCGACGAGAGAAAGGATTAGAGTCGAGGCCTTCAACGTAGCCTTCGCTGAGTTGAGACATCTATTGCCGACATTACCGCCGGACAAGAAGTTGTCCAAAATAGAGATCCTTCGGCTCGCCATCTGTTATATCGCTTATCTCAACCATGTTTTAGACGCATAACAATGCGAAACATATTAATCAATGTTTTAGTCAATAATATCAAACATTTTTTGAGAGAATTGTGTAAAATATATGAGAAATGTATAAAATGAAGAAAAAAACGGAACGACTGCTCAAAACTCAGTCAAAGGGATGCCGACACAGGAGTTGTGTTAACCATAAGAGATGATTGGTTTCACTCTCTCTATCATAACATTGATTCAAAACATAATTAAATTCAATTTCAGTTCAGTCTGTGTTATAGTTGTTATACATCTCTAGTCATAGCATAACATGAAGTGCAGCACAACTTATGATAACTCACTTTCCTTTGGATTCATGCATTTCGGCTGAATTTACAGCACTAGTAGTTTTGAAGAGCAAAATCAAGAGAACACGTGTCGGCCTTACGGCCACTTCTATACGTCTATTACTCTCGACATATAGTACTCACAAGAGATTAGACAATAATTTTGAGCCCAAGCTCTGGACACACATCGAGTCAACCATTCCTTTCTAGTCTTATAATAATTGTTTGTTTTTGTAATTAATGTGATTTCAAATCAATTTTGAATACAATTTGAAAATAACTATAAAATTGTTTCCTTTTTATTGTAAAACAATAAATGTTTTTCACAGAAGAGATGTCTTAAGGAATAAAATGTTTGAAAAACTGCTTTCAAAACAATTTATTTCAATCTCTGTTGTAATCGATTGTGTTTTAAGTCTTCAAAGTTATGCTTCAATTCATTACTATTAGTTCACATAGAGATAGAGAGCACTGGGAGATAGTGTCTGTAATGGGGTAATCGAGTAAATTCAATTTCAGAATCATTGAAGAGGTTGATCCAGGGTTTGGTTTGGCACAGATGGGACCCTCTCTTGAGACCTGTAATCGATCGATAAAATAGCAGTCGCTGTCAAACTGTGGAGGGATTTAATGGATTTAACGGCGGCTCAGGCTATTGAGTCAATACAGGCTAAGGAGGCAGTGGAGGCAAGTGGCGCATCACCGACCCGGCCATCAATACGCAAATAGCTTTAACGGCGATATTTTAAAGTATAAGTATCTCTGCATTAGAGCTACCGTTGCTGTCGGTGTCATAAACAGTAAATCTCTATAAAAGCAGAACTGAGTGTTATATTGATAGCAATATTAGCATAAAATAGCAGAAAATAATTTAATTTGTATTTTCAGACAAACGCTTACAAAGCCTTAGCTCTCATCCCTCTCTTCCCTCTCCTCTTCAGTCTCTATGTACTCAAGTCTGTAGTCTATTCTTGGTTTGGGTTCACAAACATATGAAATGCCAAATAATAATAACAAATAAATGTTTGAATACTTTGAATGTTTGCTCATTTAATAATAGTCTCTCCAATAGACTCTCTGTTTGTTTTGCTTTCACTTCTTGTACTTCACTTCTTGTCATATCTTCTTCGGTCACAAAACGGCAACAAAACTATTAGAAATAGTATTTCTGAAAAATGATAGCACAAGACGTTTGACAGACATGTAATTCATTCACTCATATACTGTATTGTCTGTGAAATTGTGAACAATTGGTAAAACTCTTGTCATTTCTATAATACGTCTAAAAGTTATTTCTGAAGTTTCACTAAAGACTCAAACAATTGATTCATTTTGATAACAACAACAGCATTCACAGCACAAACACTTGAAGAAACAACAAATTAAAAACCAAATGAACAGCAATAGAGTGCAAACACATATCACTATAAGAAAGGGTAATTCAAAGATCATTTTGAAATCACAACGATTTGATAATAAATATAAATGAAATTATAGTCAAATTCATTACAACTATTTTTAATCAACTTTTTATTGAATACCAAATCATTGAACAAAACATTTATAACTTATTTCAATGAAATTCAATGACAAATCAAAAAATCAAAGTTTAATTGAATTTATTATTCAAACGTAATATCGTTTCAATTGTTTTCAAATATTTTTAATTGACTTTAATTGAAAATAAGCGCAAAATTAGTTTTCAATTAAGTTTTCACATCATTTCATATTTAATTGTTTATTAGTATTGAATAAAAGATTAGTTATTAATATTATATTTTCATTAATTTTATTAATTATTTTTACAAAAAGATGTTTGAATTCAAAGAAAAGCAAAAAATAATAATAAAATGTTTATAAGTTTTAAAAAAAAAATTTATTTTAAAATATTTAAAAGATTTAAGTTTTGAGACTAAAAGCGACTTCAAATCAGATGTGTATTGAATTGATTTCAATGCATATCAATAACTTGAAATAGATTTTCACACATTTGTTAGACTTTTATATCAAATAATTGAATAACTCTTCAGTTATATTGTATTTATTGTAAATTTGAATGTAATTTAGGTTTAATTAAACACTTATTAAATTGTATTTGTTATATACATTGGAAAATTGAGCAAGAAAAGATTGTTTTCAAATTCTTTTAATTATTTTTTTCCAAAAAATTATTTACTTTTTGCAATTTGTTTGACATAAAAGTCGTGATAATACATGAGTATAGCTAAAGGCTGACCAAGGATCAGTGACAACCAAATAGCAACGTTTGCAAAATGACCCTTCAAGTACCTTGATACTATTATGGAAAAGGGTATTTGAGCCATCATTCCTGCAAAGGACCAAATCTCAAACATTTTCAATGGTATGGAAACAACGTATTCGTGAAGTATTGCGGACACTATGAACACAGCGGTTGCCGCCAGAAATCTACTGTACCCGCGATGCACAAGTGGTTTATATAAGTGTCTGACACACCACTTGTGGACAGGTATGTTCCACTTCACCCAAAACTCATCAACGCTTTGGGAGTTCCTTAAGTAATATGATTACAGTATTAAACAAAAATGATTGAAACTCTAGTCCCGGCCAAAGGGCCAGACATACCACCAGTCGTGATAGAAATCTCTGTCTCCAAACCTCAACAGTTCTGCCATTAAATTGAGTAATGAATGGAAATATGAATAGAAGAAGATGAGCCAAATTATATGATTCGGAACCTATTGGCGATATTTTATGAAAAATAAAGCAAATCTTAAAAATGACATTAATTTTACCGCTAATAACAAAAGTCTTGACAATATCTTTGAATATTCCATGTCTTGGAACGGTTCCAAAGAGTTCTCAACCGCAGGAATGATCCACTGCTGAACCAAAGCCACTATTATTTGAGTCAATATTAACTAAAATTTGAATTAATTTATAAAAATAATAATAAAAAGCAAAAACTTGTCAAAACTTCTCACATATTCTACGAGTCTTTTGAAGAGAAATCCCTTTCGTATTGACTTTGTTTGCGGGAAATTGATTTGATAGCAAAGAGTTGGGGCAAACATGAAGTATAAAATATCAACAACACCTAAATTATCAGGGTACTTCACTAAGTTTTTATTGTCTTGTGCCTGAATATACTCGGGTCTAACTCTTGATGAGTTGGTGAGAGGTTTTCCATACTTTTTGCCTGTTCTACACCAATAGTTCACAGAGTGGTATGAAATTAGTTTTAAGATCACAACTGAATAGAAACTGCAAACCAATGATGAGAGCAATAAATTGCAAACAAATAATGTGTTAACAATTATAGGAGAAATCAATACAACGATAATATTTCCAACAATTAATTGGTTTGCCTTCTCTTCGGTCACCCGTTTATTGAACACAAGTTTTTCTAAATACAAGGCAATTGATATAAAAACTCCTAATCCCAGCACCAGTAGGAATGTTGGTCTATTTAATGGGTTCTCCAAGAATATTCTCAACTCTACTGACGGGTCTATAAGTATCCCAAACTGAATGACATTATTGAGAGCAACCCTTATGTTTGACAAAACCTGAAACCAAAAACAATATTTAATTTCATAAACTGATTGTGTGTTTGCAATGTAGTACTAGAAGGACCAAGGCTAAGTTCAATAATCCTCTATAACTTGTTGTATCATTTGATTGACTTAAAAGTGATTCTTTGATTTCATGACATCTGAATAATATATGAAATATCATTGAAAACATAAATCGATTTTAATTGTGTAATAAAAACAATAATTAATTCAATGATAAACATAACATAACTTACGGATCATAAAGATAGCAGTTTTTGTCAATAGCTTTGTCGGAAGTGTCAGTACTTTCCCCTCCCTTTCCTCCCTTTGATTCATCAGAGTTTCTCAGTCGTAACGAATTGTTTTCATTTTCACTCATATTTTAAACGATTTTTTTAATTGAATATAATTTTCACTAAATTTTCTCATTTGAATCCATGTATTGAATTCAATGGTAAAGACTTCAACACTGATAAAAACATATTCACTCTTCTCTGATAAACAAGTGATTTTTGAAAGGACCTTGAGTTCAATGCCATTACTTAATAATGGACTTCAGATTAGTTCAAAATATCTCTGATTTGACAAAAAATACTTTAATATTGATTGAGATTTAAGTCAATTATAAAACATTTCTTTCATTATTATCTGAATTCAAACCTTTGTTTCACTTATTTATGATTTGGTTTGAAATATAACTCAAAAAAAGTTCAAAACTTATGAGAAAATTATAATTACTTTTGCACTCAATATGAGTTAAAAATGATTTTAAATTCAAAATTCATTTCCTTATACTTCACTCAAATCATAATTAATACAACAGTCAAACCATTAAATCCATAAATTAAGGGGTTATTATGATTTCCCAAATATTAGTTTCACTTTGAATGACCCCCTGATCTGCAATGAAGTCGCTTTTGATAACAAGACTTTAATCGTTTGATGTTTTCTCATGAATTATATTCAATAGTTTTTTATACATTGTATATAAATAAGTGTCTAAAACTAAGATACCTTGTGCTCACCATGTTAGTGGCCACCATGGTCATGTTAGTGGCCACCATGGTTGTGCCAATGTGCCTTAGTGGCCACCATGGTCATGTTAGCATCAGAACAGAATTAGCGGCAAAATATGGCATAAAATGTTTGTTTTGAATAATTTATTCATTGTTTTAATGTTTTAATGAAATAAAAGTCAAAATAATTGAAACATTAATCAAATTCTTAACATTTGTTGGACTTTATGTGAGATTGTCTTCATTTCGTAAGTACTCTCCGATGTCTGACTGATGGAAGACAATGATAGTCATCGGATCCGCTGTACGACAATCCAGTGCCGACTTCGCAGTGGCGCCGAACCCAAGCGGCAGATCATTCATTGAGTAGACAACAACCCCCTGATACTGACCGGTGCCCTCTGTTATACGACCCAACCCTGACTTCAACACATGATTGCCGTAAAGGAACTGTTGTTCGGCATTGGGTTTAAGCCATACCTTATGCTAAACATCAATACAATTAACTCATTGTTAACAATGTGTTTGTAGGCCTCGACGGCCAGACCTACCTTAGCATAAGGGGCTAAGAAGTCGAGTGCAGTGATATGTAACCGGAATTTCTTAGTTTTGGTAAACTTCCCAAAACAGGTGCCAAAAGACACCAAATTATCTCTACTTATATTTGAAGACAATTTGAGGACACTTTGGTTGCAATAGAAAACTCGATCGCAATGTAAACGAAAACAATAGACGCCATCAGGTCTTGAGATCAAGAGCCGCACGTTATCACCAATGCTGGACACAGGGTATGAACGTTAGTAAAGGGGTATAAAAGGGTATAAAAGCACTCATTACTCACTATTTGGTTAACTTCTCAAAGAGGACAACCGTCTCGTCGTCAGTCAACGGACGCATTGGTTTGCAATTGAATTGTATTTAAACGACAATTAGTTTAACAAAACATTAAGACATAAGACATGTGTTTGTGTTGTGCTGTGACTGCAATGCATGCGCACAACCATTGAGTGCTTGCGTTGAGGCCAAGACTGCACTCACTATTCAATGCATTAACGGATTCGTCGATTGAGTGCTGTATTGAGTGCTCTATTCAGTGCTGTAATGCCTGTAATGACTGTCAACTGAAAACTGTTTACAATTTATTGTCATTTAATTGAAATCCTAAGCCATTGAGCACAAGATGTCAAAACAGGAACAGGTGTTGGTATTGGACCCCAAGTCTGAGCTCCACTTCAAAGGTCTGTCCACTAAATGAATGAATGATTTGTTTATTTGTTTTGCAATTGATTTTTGAAACACTTTTACAACAAGTGATCACTTCTTCAGTATTTGTTGTTCACTTCAATGCCTCAAAACTTATTGTGATTTTCAACACAAATAACACCAAAACTAGTCATCAATTGAAAGCCATATTAATATTAATGTTATTTCAAATGTGAACTCAAATTGTTTCCCGATTTTCACAAATCAATTGCTTTTTCATATAATAAACACATTTTTCAATTCAATGACTCAACCCTTCAATCACTTGACTATCAGTTTAACTGAAATGAGTGTTAAACTAAGTTTTACCCCCTTTTCAGGTCCTTTCAATGATGTGGTCACCTCTTACCTGAAGCTCACGAATCCCAGTGACCGAAGGGTGTGCTTCAAAGTGAAGACAACGGCTCCCAAAAGGTATTGCGTTCGGCCTAACAATGGACTCATTGAGGCCTTCGGCAACACAACGATCGCCGTTATGTTACAACCCGTAGACTTAGACAACTTGAACGACAAGAATAAACACAAGTTTATGGTTCAGACTATGTTCGCACCGGAAGGGGATGTAAATCAAGAGATTCTGGTATTAAATGATTGCTTTATGTATTGAAATCGCTTTTAATGTTATTTTCTGTCCAAAAGTGGAAAGAAGTAAATCCGGAGGCGATTATGGATTCAAAGCTTAAGTGTGTGTTTGATGTGTCCACCAGTGCTAACGACACCACTGCCCGGACCAGTACTGCAGCCAATAGTGCGCCCATACCTAACACATCGCACACAACCAATAATGCGGTAATAAATCAAACCATTCCTCTCGTCATTGCGTTTATGTTTGGTTTCATAACTGCTTTAATACTTCGTTTAGTTTTATAACTATTTTCTCATTAATTGCTTTTCATTTCATTCATTCAAACATTTATTTAATTAAAACTCAAAAACACTTAAAAATTGTAATAATTTTGAGTCAAAACAAAAATATTTTTATTAAATGTTAAATGTTTTTCATTTTATTTATATTTCATTTGAATTAATCACAAAAACACTTGAAATTGTTTTTACTCTTTATTTGTTTGCATTTATTCACTAAAATGACACTAAAATGACATTTCTTCAAATGATCTGTTTGTGGAAATCGTCACTCAAACCTATGTTATTTGAAAATGAATTGACACTGGATTAAGATTTTTATTGTTTTGAATGTTTTGCCGATTTATTATCTAATGATTTATATGTCTGGCCAACAGGTCATCGCCGAAGAGGTATCGCACGAAAGGGATGACACGAAGAAACTGGTGGACGAAAACAAACAATTGAGAGAAGAGTTGGGATCCATTCGGTCGGAGAATCTGAAGTTAAAGGAAGAGTGTCTCAAACATAGGATCAGAAGTGGAATCACTCCGACGTTTGGCGATAAGTTGACACCAAGTGTTGGTCTAACCCTTTCCCCACAGCTGATGGGACTCGCGGTCCTTATTTTGATTATCGGCGCACTGATAGGCAAAATGTTATTTTAAATTTTCTATTATCGATATATTTCTGCAAATATTTTGAAGTTTTTAATTCAATTCACATTTTGTTTGTATATATTATTACAACAGACCTTCAGATCAGTTCCGATTCGATGTCGTTATATATAACAGAAATTCAAAAACCAATTAATAGTCTTAAAAATAATTAACTCTTAGTTTACTCTTCACTTCAAAAACCAATTTAAGTTAAAATCAAAATTGAATTCATTTTTAATTCACTTTTATTTTAAAAATTATATTAAATTTAAAAATTAATTAAAAATTAAACAAAAATTTCTTTAAAATCAATAATTTGTTTGATTTTCTCAATGTTTTCCGGATTTTAGGTAACATTTAAGTCAACAAACATTTCATTGATTTGTTTTTTGTAGTCTTTTATTCAAACCTTTATTTATATTAATGTTTTTCTCTGTTATTGACATTCAGTGACAATAAATGATAGAAACGTTTTGACAGTACTTAAAGTACATCTAATATCCAAAACAGTTAACATTTCAATGAAACTGTGCTCATAGGAGGGGAACGGGAGGTTTAAATTTAATGAAATGGGTTCTAAGTTATGATATACAGTAAATTAAGGAAACTGCTCAGTCCAGGGGCAAACTGCGATTCCCTTCTCAACATCCTAACACTAAGAAGTTTAGTCTAGATTTTGACAAAACATTGAATCGTTTTATACAAAAATCAATCAATTATTTGATTTTAATTTAATTTTTGACATTTATTTCAAACAATCATTAAATGAATTAAATATTAAATAAAATCAATGAAAAGAGAATTGAATGCAAAATAAAGGCTTTATTTGTTGGCACTTATGATAACATGTTTTAATAAAACATCGATTTATAACAAAATCATTAAATTATTTCAGATTTTTAACATTTTTTTATAAATTTTGTTCAGTTTTTAGTCAATCATTAGTTCTTTGGATATAAATGTGAAATAAATTTGGTTTTAAAAGAAAAGTTTAAAACAGTTTTCAAATAAATTTGTTTTTTATCACAGATTAATGCAAAACAAATAAAACGAGATTTTAAGACCTTTTAGAACGAATTGAAATCCAGGGTTAAAATACTTAATAAGGGGGATAATTGGGTTGATTAGCACCCGGGTACGAAGGGTAAATCGGAGGAGCACTCGGATTTATATTAGCTCTAGGATATCCAGAAGTTGGTGGATATTGATGAGCACCACCTGTGTTGGGATAAGGATAAGCACCCGATGGTTGTTGTGGATTAGCACCGGTTGGAGGATAGGCACCACCGAATTGGTTCGGAGCACTCGAGGGGTAAGGATTACTAGTGTTTGGATAAGAGGGATGCGTATTGGGGGCACTTGGATATGACGGGTAAGGGTTGGCAGTATTAGGAGGATACGGGTTGGCAGTACCAGGAGGGTAAGGGTTGGCAGTATTAGGAGGATACGGGTTGGCAGGACCAGGAGGGTAAGGGTTGGCAGTGTTCGGAGGGTAAGGGTTGGCAGTATTTGATGGGTAACCAACAGATGGATTAGTATTGG
>JAQGAT010000430.1:0-32662 GCA_034687845.1 Pantelozetes paolii | reverse complement strand
GAGAGAGAGAGAGAGAGAGAGAGAGAGAGAGAGATTTAATTGCAATTTTATGTTGACTTCTCTTCTGTGACATAATTCTCGTTAATTTCAATACTATTTTTAATGAAAACATTGGCAGAACTTTTAGGCATTTGTTTGTTTGAGGTGAACCTCACTTCAGTTAAAACAAATATTTTGTTAACTCATCAATGTTTAAATAAAGTCAAATCAAGTCAAAGGGTTTGAGATTATTAACCTTTCTTTGAGTATTACATTTTATATAGGGTTGTAGACTTGTAGTGTACACTGTCCAGGGATAATTCTGTATACAGTCATTATTCAATCTATGATCTCATTATATACTTTTTATTTCCCAGATTATATTTACTGATAATTACTTCCCAATCATTTGATCTAAGATTAAGTTGAGATAAGACTGAAATGGATTTAAACAAAGATTTGAAATAAGTATTGAATCTTTAGTCACATTAGTGTTCGTCGGATGCAATGAATTACAGTTATGTTAATGACATCGAAAGCCGATTCACATAAATGTGATGTTTTGGTCATCACTCTTATGGCTCAGTCAGGGATAGACAGCATTAATGTGTAGCTAATGGAACTTGGTCAATGTTCACCTCAAGGGACCAATACTTTTAGTGTTTGATCTGAAAACTTAATTATATTTTTGAAAAGCATTTAAAAACAAAACCATTTATATATGTTTTGCGTTTTTATTGCCATTGAATTAGTACTCAATATAATTAACAAAATAAAACATAAAAGTAAAGAGTATTTTGTTTTTTATGACTTTCGCACAGGAATTGCATTTTTGTTTAATAGTTATCTCATTTTGTTTTGATTATAACCTTTGATATTCAGTCTCTTTGAATGGATTACTCTATAAATCATTTATATATTATATAATAAACTCATTAATGACTTTAACTTTTTTTTACATCCAGTGCTCATTATTCTCTGACCTATACTTTCGTGACAATCATTGCATTACGTGTTTGATTCAATCAAATCCAAATACCTTTCCCTTTCGCTTCACTACTACTGTTTTCTGAGCACTAATTCTGATCTAGAATTCAGTTTTCATCACAAAATGATAAAAAAATTTGAAGAATATATAGAATTGTTTTCATTCTTAGGTAAACATAGATAGCATTGAAATACTGATAATAGGATTACAACCCCTTTTGAATCACTGTTTCCATGAATTATTCACTGATTATCAATAATAAATGGTATTTTGAATGAATTCTGGATTCTTTTGAGCAGAAAATTGATAAAACGATAAAAATATAAGAATTTTATGTTTTAATCCAAAACTTCTCCTTATTTTGATTTTATTCACTGCAAAACTATTCAAACCATTAATATTTGATTTAATTATTATTTTTATTGCAATTATTTGTATTCACTCTCAAGAGTTCGATAGACTTTATTGAATGAACTCAGGATTACTATCCCATCCATCAGTCGATCCCTTATTTCCCTCTTTATTAGACACAAGAGATTTGTTTTTCTCTCGAAGTGTTAGGAATTGAATAAACTTTTTATGTCTTTTACCAAAACTTTAATTATTTCTTATATTCAAAGCCGTATTAAACCAAACATTACATTACATTTCATTTGGATTTCATAAATCATAAAAATATTTCAAACCATTTATTTCACTATAAAAACAACTATTTATTTGCATTTTATTCGTAAATATAATATCAATATTATATTCAAATCTTTTTTTTTAATAATGCATTATATTTTGAGAAATCACTTCAAATTTTAATTAAATTGTTTTTCAATTATTATTAATGAATGAAATTTCAACTCAAAGCACAGAAAATCAATATTTCATGAAATAATGTTATTTTTTGGTCTAAAACTGAACTCAAATATTGATTTTGTATTCAAATTAAGATTTTTATCAAAAACTAATTTCAATTGATTTAACACACAGTTACAGAACAATGGCATTTAATGAGCAGTTCTGGTTCATCCCATGACCAGCCGGCACCCAGACATACCCACTCAGCGGTAATGCATAACAACTGTATGTATGTCTACGGAGGGATGACTGATCTGAACGTGAGATCGGATTTCTGGAAATGGGATTTCGGTTTGTATTCATTCAATCAGTTATTTATTTGTTCCGAAGTTTTATTCAAAATATTGATTACAGGAACGAGACGTTGGAATCGCATTAAGAGTAACAAAAGCCCGGGTGAACTGTACGGCCACTCAGCCATTGAAGCATTCAATTCAATGTTAGTCTTCGGTGGCGAACGATCCGGACATCTATTGCGAGATTTATGGAGATTTCATTTCAGTAAGCATTTATTGGATGTTCAGTACTGTTGCTATACCTGTATAACTATTAAACCCATTTCAGACACTGAGCACTGGGAGCGTATCAATGCTGAAGGTGTAATTCCAAACTCCCGGTGCAGACACATAGCTCTGGTGAACCCTTTTCTTGAGATGACTGACGAAACTGAGAAAAACAATAATAAAATCCTTCGTTTGAGTTCAAAATCCAATTGTATATCGGGTGCACAAAATCAAAGCAAGACTTTAGTGTCGGCGCCGTCGAAGTCAATATCTATGTGTTTTGGACACCCGACTGATACACCACTGCATGAAAATGGAAAGGCATTAAAGCATTTCAAATTTAAAGGCAATCCAATGCCAGGTCTGTGCTCTGGAAGAAGTGCTACTCTTTCTGATGACGACGAAGACATTGACGCCAATAGTGTCAACGCTATTGTCAATGAAAACTTCGGAACTGATTTTGATAACAACAGCACTCAAGTGACTCTGAGGTAAGGAATGGTATATCAAGTGAAACAAAACCAATTTATTTGTCGGTATTTTTTAAAAGGAAAAGTTTGAGAGAGAAGATATCCCGGAGTCGTCTCGTGAGGAGTATATCAACAAATAGTTATAACATTTTACACCAAAACATATTAACCGAAGAACTTAAGGATGAGTTGGAAAAACTGGTCGAAGAGTCGACGCCTCAAATGCAAAGACTAAATGCTGTCGTTCCCAACAAACCGGAGGGAAGTTATCATAGATTGAAGAATAGGTCAAAAATGCAGAAATCTATTTCATCTAACGCTGTACTCGAGTCCGACAGCGAGTCTTCCACTCCTCAGCACTGCTCAAACCGTCCGCTCTCTGAAGTAATTCAAACCCAATCAGTGGCCGCCACTCCTCTTGAAGATGATCTCAATGCCCAGACATGGATGAAGAGACGGACTGTTCACGAGTCGATGTCTTACTATAGTCTTTGTTTCCCTTCCCCTCCCAATCGTAGTAAAAGCGGATCCGAGTCTTCGGCGACTTCTATTGACAACAATGTTGTGAACCAAATGCCCAATCGTTTCATACCTTCCAGTTTTGACAGATCTCTCTCAGAGTTTGACGAAGACTTAGAAAATCTACAATTAATTGGAAATATTCGTCCAAATGATGACAAAAGTCCTGAAGAAAGCACTAATACCTCGACACCACTGATAGAACTCGACGATCAGAACCACAACATTATGACCATATCGTCACCCGTAGAGACCAGACCGAAGTCTAGTGGCTATAACTCCTCTCTAACTCTTTACACTCCAAGTATTGAAAGCCGTGGTATTCCTCATTCAGTTTCCCACAGCTCTGGCTATCAGTCCTTTACTGACGATACGA
The DNA here is from genome assembly GCA_034687845.1 of Pantelozetes paolii. Classification (NCBI taxonomy): domain Eukaryota; kingdom Metazoa; phylum Arthropoda; class Arachnida; order Sarcoptiformes; family Oribellidae; genus Pantelozetes; species Pantelozetes paolii. The sequence continues at coordinate 28,978 of JAQGAT010000430.1, read as the reverse complement.
TGTACGAGCACAGAGACTTTGCCGGTGCTCTTCAGCAAACAGCTGCGATTCCTCGTCGTATGTCTGGTAGAAACGCCAAAGACCTGATGGAACTGAAGAGTTTGAGTGCAAAACTCTCGGAACAAATTCAAAGTCAAATCGCGGAAAATGGAAACCCTTTGTCGACTATACGACTGTCCAAAGAGAACAGAGCGCGTTCGTGGGACAGGACATCAACAAGAAGTTGTAGAGGAAGTATGACCCCGGGCTGTGAGAACACAAAGATCTCATGGCAGCCAAACATCAATGTTATCAAAGAAGTTGTGGTTCCGGGCTCTCCGGCCAGTCGTAAATGGTCTTACAGTCCCGCAAAGTCCAAACTACATCAACACCATTGGCAGCTCTGTATGTATATATTCGGGGGTAAAGAACACGGCGTTACCGGTGTCTACAAACAGCCGATGACTGTCTGGAAGTTTTATATCTAAAATGGTTTTCAATTTAAGACAATATTTATTTGAATTTTATTTTTAAATATTTTTAGATATTTTTTGTTCACATAATTGAAACCAAAATTTAATTTCAATACTCATTATCTCATAATAAATGTCTCATAACTTGTAATAATTTTTTAAAAATGAGTATCAAATAAGAAATATCTTGTCATAAATGAGTTGTAATTGACTTTCATTTGAAAAACAAAAAACAATTTATATTTAAATTTAACTGAATTTCCAAAACCCATAAAATCCTTGTACTTATCGGTGCTTTCAATTCAGTCTTATTTCAAAAACCAATGACTTTATAAAACAATTGATTTCTTCGTCCGAAGAGTATATTTGTTAAACAAATGGGAAATACTTTAAACAATAAATTGTATTAAATATTCAAATAATACTGAAATTGATTTGATGTACAAATATATCAAACGATTATAACATTCATAACATAACTAATCATCAATTGTTTGACAATTAGTCTAATTATCCGTTTTTTGTGTCATTTTCACAAAACTATTGATATTTATTATAATTATTGTCAAAATCATTGACAATTAGTTTCAATGTTATATTGTGTGCAATATTTGATAAGTTTTTATTATAAGTGCAATATTTTTATCATTTTTTCATATATTTATAATTAATTTTAATCCCAATTAGTCTTAGAGTTAATAATAATTGAGTTTTTGTTACATTTAATTGTTTTATTGTTTTATCACTTATTGGTTGAAAACATTGTAATAATAATTGAATTCAAATTTAATTAATCACAAAATCCTTCAATTATTTCATATTATATTCAATATTGTATTGAATTTCAAATTTAATGAAAAATAAATTCAATTAAAAAATTTTTTTTAAATTTAATTTCAATTAAAATATGAATTTTGCGCCAAATATACAGCAATTTTACCACAAATTCCGAAGATTTATACCCTTTTTATGGTAATAGGAATGAAGTGCTAAACGCAAACAATTGGGTATAAAATAGGACCAAAGGTTTGGAAGTGCTTTAAGACATCGTTTAGTAAACAATCGATTAATCGATATTTGAATTATGAAAGACATGAAAGTCTTGTCAACTCTTTGTCATTGATTTACAAAACAGTAATTAAATTAAGGATTAATTGAAACAATTGTTTGAAGACATGAATCGCGGATACCCTCAGCCAATGGCCAGTCAGCCACCGATGATGGGGACGGCAGGTGTGGGTCCACCGGCATCGCCATCAGTGACGGGTCAACCGATGTCTGTCGTCAACAACACATCCCAATCGACTCAATCACTTCGCGGACCACTTCTCGGTCCACAAAGAAATCTGTTTCAGAACCCAAACCAACCGTCAGGTTATGGATCAGTTGCCGGACCTCAGCCTCAGAGGTATCCGCAAACACATCACATACGGATGGGTCCGACAGCCCCTCCCTTTGGTCAGAGACCAATGGTTCCGCCGCCGCCGCCCACCGGTCCTCAGGGTATGAAACGGTCGGTTTCGGCAATGAATGCGCCGCCCATTGGACCCCAACCGACAAAAGGGATGCCAATGCCTGGTATGGCACCAATGGGTCCGCCCTCTGGACCCACACATCACTCTTCCATCCAAACCAGTGGTTCAAAGAAGAAGAAGAAACTTTCGGACAAAATATTGCCGCAAAAGGTCAGGGATTTGGTGCCGGAATCGCAGGCGTATATGGATTTGTTGGCCTTTGAACGCAAACTGGACTTCACTATAATGAGGAAGAGGTTAGACATTCAGGAAGCGCTTAAGAGACCAATGAAACAGAAGAGGAAACTCAGGATTTTTATATCCAATACCTTCTATCCCGGCAAACCTGAGGGCGACCCCAATGAAGACCCGACTGTCCCCTCGTGGGAGCTCAGGGTTGAGGGCCGACTGCTTGAGGACCCGAACGCTCCGAAAGCAGATCAAAGCAAACTTAAGCGCAAATTCTCGTCGTTTTTTAAGAGTTTGGTCATAGAGTTGGATAAAGACCTCTACGGCCCGGACAACCATTTGGTCGAATGGCACCGAACGGCCACTACTACTGAAACCGATGGCTTCCAAGTGAAACGTCCCGGAGATAAGAACGTCAGGTGTACTATACTTCTGCTCCTCGACTACCAACCCCTTCAGTTCAAACTCGACCCCCGATTGGCGCGACTGTTAGGCATCCATACACAGACCCGACCCGTGATTATCAACGCTTTGTGGCAATACATCAAAACCCATAAACTCCAGGACACACACGAAAGAGAGTTCATTAATTGCGACAAATATTTGGAGCAAATATTTCAGTGCCAACGCATGAAGTTCGCGGAAATCCCGTCCCGACTCCACCACCTTCTCAACCCTCCCGACCCTATTGTCATCAATCATCTGATTAGCGTTGAGGGGCCGGACATGAAGAAGACCTCCTGTTATGACATCGATGTGGAAGTGGACGACCCGTTGAAGATTCAAATGAATAACTTTCTGCTGTCGACGGCATCACAACAGGAGATCCAATCCCTGGACAACAAAATCCACGAAACGGTTGAGACTATAAACCAATTGAAGACAAACCGCGAGTTTTTCCTCAGCTTTTCGACAGATCCGCAGCACTTCATCAACAAATGGCTTATTTCACAGATGAGAGACTTAAAGGTAAGACAATGCCTGACATTAACCATAAGATTGATTACAATGTCTTAATGTCTTGTATTTGTAGACAATGACAGATCAAGTCGGGAATCCCGAAGAGGAACGCAATTCAGACTTCTTTTTCCAGTCCTGGACTCAGGAAGCGGTCTGTCGTTACTTCTACGGCAAAGTCCAGCAAAGAAGGGCTGAATTGGAACAGGTTTTGGGTATTAGAAACGCTTAGTGCCGTCACTTGTGTCACCATTTATGCCATCCTTTCCTCTCTTTCGGTGTTTTTGAATGATTTTATATAAATATTTAAATGACTTCTCATTTCCTGTCAATCAATGACTTTATAATTGTTTTTAGACTTGAATTCAATTTATTATTATTTTTTGATTCTTTGCTTTCAATTCAAACATAAATTAAAACATTTCATAAAAACATTAATTTTAATCACAATTTCATGTCTTCTTCGGAGTCTCTGTTATCTTAAGGATAATCGACGTCTTCTTCAGAATCAGTGATGTCTTCCTCGTAATTGATATCTTCTTCATAAGCATTGAAGTGGTCTTCAGAATCATCGGTACTTTCTTCAGCACTATTGATGTCTTGTTGTAAACCAGTGATGTCTTCGTCAGATGTATGCGTGTCTTCATCTGATGTATTCGTGTCTTCAGAGTAATTGATTCTTTCATAATAACTATTGATGTCTTCGTAGTAATCATTGATGTCTTCAGAATCAGAGAAGTCTTCTTCAGATTCATTGATGTCTTTTTCAGAATCACTGATGTCTTGTTCGGAATAATTGATATCTTCATCATATCTATCGTCGTCTTCCTGTGCAACCACTTCATCAATGTCTTCAATACCAGTCCAGCCATGAAGACAGTCGTAAATACAATCGTATTGATCGTAAATAATCTTCAGATTCTTCGGCGGTTTTAACGTTTGGACGGATTCTTCCGTGACATTAGTGTGGATGACATCTAAATAGAACTCCTCTTTCGGTAAAGTGTTTGCCTTTTCTATGAAAGTGTCAACAATTGCAACAGAAATATGGGAACAATTGTGAAGAATGAGTTCCCGAAGAAGAGGACACGAAGTGATAACTATTTTAATTTGATCCGTAATATTCACACAATTTTTTAGATACAAGTGTTTAATATTCTTCATCTGTGCGATGGCATCCATACCTGAGTCGGTGATAGAGTTCGTGCCGCTTATAACAAGTGTTTCAATTGATGGACAGTTGTATTGCAGTTCTTGAAGTGAGTGGTCGTTAAACACGACATCAATAAAACCCCGAAATTTTATTTTCAATTCAATTAAACCAACATTTCTTAGACTTCTGAACAAATCTGTGAACTCTTGTGCTTTAACTATGTTTTTGTCCATCACTTCGATCGCAAGAGTTTTCAATTGACTTAAGTTTGAGAAGAGTTTGAAATCTATTTCTTCACAAAAGAGTTTGAATTCAAATGTTTTTAATTGTTTTAAGTTTTGGCAAATAATTGTCAAAACATTTCTGTCTTTGATATCAAATGAAAAGTCTGTTATATTAACTCCATTTCCATTACAGATGTTTTTTACCGTCTCTTCAGTGTCTAAATAGCTGTCCATTAAATACAATTCTTTAATCCCTTTCCCCAAACGTTTAAACTCAGGTATAATACCAATAATAGATGACATTTTGTGTCCTCTCATGTCTATTGTCTTCAGGTTTTGTGAATCTATAATCAAATTCAAAGCACTTTTTGTCATATATTTTGAAACAATTTTCTGAAGTCTTCGGAAATAATTGACATTTATTTCAAAGTTTTTGTTAAAGACATAGAGATTTCCGAAATCTATTTCCTCTAAGAGATGACAGTTTGAGACGATATTCACCAAAACGTTATGCAATGTCTTGTCCTCAGCTGTTATTGTCTTCTTTGGTCTGAAAAGACGAATCTTCTTCAGTGATATCTGTCTAACGTTACAACACTTGCGGATCAGAAGACAAATGGCTTTCATAGACATCATTACATCTCCTGAAGAATTGATAGGGAATTGAAGCCATGGATAGTCATCTCTTGATCTCATTTTAGACACATTAAGAACTGTTTCTGATTTGAATGACATTTCAATCATATTCTTCCACTTTTGACAAACAGTGGACAAAGTTATCCTCTCTTTGAACGTAAAATAAGTGAAGATTTCAACCAAAATATCTTCATTTAAATCATTGAAGTGTTTTATCATTTTAAACGTGTCTTCACTTTCATTGTTGACAATCTGCCGATCAATTGGTCCACTCATTGACTTAATGTCAGACAGTCTTAAGACTTTTAATGGCATTGAAATGAAATAACAATTAATTGTTTGCTTTTATAAATGAAAACTATTTTTCAAACTTTACGTCACTTTTAATTGAAAACTGCATTCAATTTGAGACCAAATAAGCGCTTATTTTCAATAAAATTAAACACAAAATAAATAAAAGTTTTTTCATTTCAATAAATATTATAATTGTTTTGAAGTAAACATAAAATCACTAATAATTGCATTGTTTTTGTCACGAGATTTCAAATCTAATCAAAACTAAGATTAAATCAAAGCGTTTGATATCAAAGTTAATCTCAAGAATGTCGACAAACTTATGGCTATCAGTGCTGTTGATAATAATTAAGACCATAACCTGTGCCCCAAACCTGTGTACAACGGAAGGGACGGAACCGTTGGAAGCGTTCACTTCAATCACAAAACTGGTTAACGAATCATATCTTATATCAAATCATTTGAAATACTATTCCGTCGATGAAGAGTCAAAAACACCAAACTTTTCACTCAATATAAAGGATTTGATTTCAAACAATAACCAGAGTCTCAACAGCAAAGGGATTAACAATTTTTACACAACTTTTGTCTTAGATTTCAATCAATACTGTGTTAACATTGAAGAAGTCTTCTACGGATTTGTTAGATTTGTTTTTATTTACTATTAATTGAAATGATTTTTATTTTTATCAATGAATTTGATTTAAAACCACTAAAAATAACCTTTTGTTCAAAGGATGGAAAGGTATTCACCTCTTTTTCAAGAGATGGTTGGTCTGAACCAATTTTCTTAAAGTCTTCAGAGGATGCTTTCATTAAACTAATTGAACCCTTTGTGAGGGACAGGAATGCAATTGTTCTTTACTTCCAGTCGTTTGGAATAGTAGTTATCACAGGTATTGACTACTAGTGCTGTCAATACAGTTATATAGCATTAATTGGACATTAAATTATAGGAAAAACTAATTCATTGGTAAATTGTAATCCAACTAAAGGCTGGGAAGTCAGTAAAGATGTAATTGTGATGAACGAGAACTCAATTCAAGTGGACTGGAGTTATATCGACACAGGGGTTGTTGATAATGAAGAAGGAATTGTCTATTTGTTTATATTGAAGAAGAAAGGTCAATTGGATCAACACATTAGACAAGAGTTTTACCAATGTTTGTATGAATTGAATGTAAAATCTTTTAAAAAAATGTTGAATTTAAACATTATTTGAAGACTTGATTACTCATAGGTTCCCAAAATCTCATTGAATTGCAAAAAGGAAAGTATGAATACTCTGTGCCCTCAAAAGAGTTTCTTTATTGAATACATAGCAATAGGAGGAATGGGTGTTCTGCTCGCTATTGTCATAATAGTTATCATTTGTATATTTTGTACAAAAATGAAGAAAAAAGCTTCAGAGCCCAAGACATTGAACACCGACAGAGTCAGTGCTCCCGTTTCGCCTAATGATCACTCAAATACATCGGAAAGCACACCTGGGCTAAATCGCAAAAGAGTCTTAAGTTAACTCTTAACTTCTCTTAACTTGACATAAATGGTCACTAAAAACGCAAAATTGTTTTATTTGTTGTAAAAGTTATCAAAACTTTATTTTAAATTGTTTTAAAACCTTTAGATTTAATAAAATATTTATGACTTTTGAGTGAAATTGAAATAAAAATTATTCAATTTGTTGTTGTATTCATAAAAAGTAATAATCAAATAATCAAAGCTTTTATTTGTCCACAAAAGCACCTGAATATTGATAAACAATAAATAAGAAAATAATAAATTTAAAGTTATGTTAAGATTGTTGTCTTTGTATTGAATCAGAATTTGGATTATTCTGAAAATTATTTTTACAACTGTCCTTGGTCACTTCATTTATAAAGAACAGAAACAATAAAAAGAATACTTCTGAAGAAGAGTACAGATCTGTTGAACAATCTCTAAGAATCCATTCATTGGATCTCAAACTCCACCAACACTTAGGGGTTCTGTTCTCCAGTTTCCCTTATGTGTCCACAAATTTGGATAAGAAGTCAGGGTCATCTCAATCTATGGTCAAATCAATGGGAAGTCAGGGAAGTACCAAATATATTGGATTGGGTTCTGTGAGGCTATGTACCAGTACTTCCTCTACGTTCCCAACAAATGGTATTCAATTGTTAACCCAAATACCCATCCTTTGGTTATCATCACAAATATACGGCACAAGTAGGCACTAAACAACAATAAAGATAATACAGTATTACTAATACAGTACTGAAATCAGTTAAGAAACTGAATTGAATTGACTGTGAATTCACGCGAAAACATGCTTTAAATTCAAATATTTTGTGAAATAAAACAAAAATGTTTAATCAATTCATAAGAAATAACAATTGAATTGAAATTAAAATCAATTCCTAAAAAGTGAGTCCAAAATCAATATCAATATCAAAACAAAATAAATATATTATAAATCAATGGGTTTTTGGGAACAACTGTTGGGTTTTTGTTTTAATTTTGTTTTTATAGTAGTTGTCATTGAATTTAAAGTCACAAACAGTAATGTGATTCAAAAGTATCGTTTGGCGAAACAGGTATTAAAGTCATTAATAACTAAAAATTATTAATTAATAAATATTTGTTAAAAAGTTGATTACAGACACAAAACTAAGGGATTGGACGGAAAGGGACAGAATTATTGCTGAGATAGTAAGAAATGCTACGAAAATAGCTCCGACCAAAGACATCGGTGACTTTGAAGGAAATAAATTTAGAATCAAATGCCCGTTAGTGTTGACACAAATCATAATTTAGTGTAAAATAAATTTTTATTTAATTATTTTGTGTAACAAAAGGTTTGGAAATAATATTAAAGATTATAAACACATAAAATGGTTTAACAGTTCACAAGAGCTAATGAATAGACGACTCAGAAAGGAGACAGAATTGAGAATGACTTTGAGATTCAATGAAATCTTTATAAAATATCTTCAATACAAAGACCGATACAATAAGTTTTCGTGTCAACTACAGTACAATTTGACCACCTGGGTCACAGTTGACGAGTTGGCTAAAAACACCACTAATTTCAATCTTCAAGTATATCTATATTACAAGGGAGGTATAGATCCCCGGTCTCCTAAAGTTATGTTTAAATATACATCTCTTTTAGCGGTTTTAATCATTTGTTTTATATTATTTAGAAATAAAGAAAATAAATAAATAAATATATATTTTTATATTTTATTCATTCATTCATTCATTTCTTATGTTTTGTGTGTTTTATAAAAATACAAATTGAAATAAAGACTAAAACAAAGAATTGAAATGAAATTCAAGTATTTATATAAAAATTGAATACATTTTCAATAATTAATTATCAAATAAACCGTTCAATGAATAAAAACAAATATATTCTTCAACTAAAGCATTGAATCATTGAATGGTTGAATCCAATTGGTATCCAATGACAACCGAAGAGAAGTCAAACAAATGATCACTTTTTGATACTTTTATTCAAGAATTGCCCAAAAAATGGCATTTTTTGTTAAATTGATGTCATTTTTAGGATTCAAGAAAAGAGAGGCCAATATATTAGTGGTTGGTTTAGACAACAGCGGAAAGACAACAATTATGAATCACTTCAAACCCCCGGAGGAGAAGACCAGTGAAATCGTGCCAACCGTTGGATTCAATGTCGAAAAATTCAAAATAAAAAACCTGACGTTCACTGCATTTGATATGTCAGGACAGGGAAGGTATCGTAACCTTTGGGAGCACTACTATAAAGGGGTTCAGGGAATCATCTTTGTCATCGACAGCTCCGATGGTTTGAGATTAGTTGTGGCCAAAGATGAACTCGAAATGATGTTAAAACATACAGACATTGCGTCCAAACCCTCGATTCCTATACTCTTTTTTGCAAATAAAATGGATTTAAAGGAATCGCTTTCGAGCGTCAAAATCAGCCAAACCCTGGGTTTGGATCAGTTTAAGAACAAGGCCTGGCATATACAGGTACAGGCGCTTAATAAACACCAATTCAGTGTCTAATTCAGTATTATTCCTCTGTTTGAACACAGGCTTCAAATGCAGTGACCGGTGAGGGACTGATGGACGGCATTGAGTGGTTATCCGAACAACTTATGCAACAAAACAAATAGTGTTTCCGAAAACATAGAAATGTTTTAACAGTTTGACAATAATTGGCATTAATTTTGATCTAAATTCTGGTTTAAGTCTCAAACGGTTTATAGGATTAAAAATCCAAACATTTTTTTATAACATTTTATGTATTAATGAATTCATTATTAAAACTAATTATAAGTTTTAAACTTAAAAGCACAGGCGTTGAGGGGGAGGACAGACGGGAATGGATTTAAATGTAAAAATATTTGATTCAAACGCTTTTAAATCATTTTGAGATAAATCAGAGTCTTTTGTGTAAATCTCTTCATTTGTTTTGATGGTGTGATCACTGTTTGCACCAATGGTTGTACTGTTGGCCACCGCTTCTCCTTTCGGGGAAACAGAGCTTTGGTTTCCAAAATGAAATGAATTGTTTGATTGAGAAAACAGTCCAAAACTGTTGGCCATTGAGTCACGTGTTGGACCAGTATTTGTCCGAATGTGAGGGACGGCTACCGAATCCATATCAATGTCATTGACTCGCGGCGACGGCCGGTCTGTAGTGGATATCTCCTGAAGGGTTCGGTTGAAACTAAAACCACTGACTCTTTGGTTCGGGGATTGAAACACATTTCGTGTAAACGAAGACATTTGGGAATCATTTGATCTGAAGTTTGAATTATCTTTGAAATGGATTTGTTGTCCAAAAGATTGGTTTGAATTTGAATTTATGTTTTGAAAGGTTTTATTAAAACTAAAGCCGATTCTGTTGGCACTGTTGGCCGACTCCGTCGGCCGGACATCATATCTATTGCTGTAACGATGGCTTTGATTGTCTGAAGAAATGAAAACAATTTACAAATTTGAGGACAAAATGCAATCAAAAGACAAACAAAACATACAATTATTGACTTCCGATCGGACTTCGGGTCGGATGTGTTGATACCGACAGTCAGAGCCGTAACGACAGAAACCGTTTGAATAAAACCTACAAATTGTCATAACTTTTCAATCAATTAAATGTCAAAACAATTAAGACTTAAATCACATCCAAAAAGTGATCGACAATTATATCACATGTTTTTGTGTCACGTCTTATATGAATGACTCGTAAAACCCAATCAAAACAAAACAAACCCTGAATTTCAGGGGTTTTTCAATGAAAACACAATTTAATTAATAAATTGTTTTGAAATCTAATGAAAAATGTTTTTAAAATTGAGGACAAAATACCATAAATGGGATCAATTGGTGGCACAGGTGTGTCGTCGGGTGCATACATCGGGTGCAGTGTTGGGTAAACGCAATTTCCGCAAATTCCCGATCCCTAATAAGAGGGGACAGTTTGAACACAACAAACTGCCCAAAGAGCTGATGGACAATGAGTTTGATTACCCGGTCTTCAGAGACACACTGTTGGTCAGATACCCCGGGTATTGGTTCCGAAAGAAGTTTCAATACGTGAAGGAAATGGAACCGCAATTAGTTGTCCCCGATTTGACTGACTTTCCACTCAAACCATACGTTTCCTACAGATGTCCACACATTAGACAATCGGAGTTCACGGCCAGAGACCTCTTCAACGCCACTCTCGCCGACAATATCATTGAAAAGTTTAAAAACAATGAAACAATTGATGTCTCGTTGAATGAAGAAGAGGTGGAAAAGAGCCGAATTCGGGCCAAACAGACCGGCGCTGACCTCTTCATCGATAACTCAGACTTTGGGATCAAATAGTGATTGAAATTAATTATTCATTAAATTATCAAAAATTCATTTCAAATGCAAAAACTTATAAAATGTTTAAATGTTTAGTCATTTCTATAAAAAAGGATTTAATTATTATTTTAGTGAAAATTAAATGAAAATTAATTATAAGTTTTGAATTTATTGCTTAAAATACCCCTTAATTTGGTTACGATTGCTTTAAATACCCCTTAATTTGGTTAAGATTTGATTAATTTAATAAAAGTTTGTTAACAAGAGATGGCATTGAAGTCAAACACTATTGAAATAATGATTACATTTTTGACCCCTTTTTCTGGCATTTCATTGAAATACAAGTGAATTATATTAAACCCCTTTATATAAATAAGTTGCGTTATTTGTGGATCCCTAACAATGAGCAATGTCAATTTGTTGAATAAATCCAGTTATCTATTATTGAATAACTAATTTAAAACTTGTTTTAATTGACAGACATTTAAACAATCGTTGAATTGAACGACAAATCCATTGAAATCTTAATTGAAATTCACTTCACATTAAAAAACAATTGTTTTGTAATTAAATCAAAAAAATATCAAAACATTTGGCAACCGATCCGTCGCTTAGGCTTCAGACAACTGTCCGGAAGTAGACTCTGGTCTCCGGCACAGGCATGACATCGATCATCAGGTTTGAGGCCATCAGTGGTGTGATGGGTGACAGTCCTCCGTCCTATCTCTTACAAGTGGATGAGTTCCGGTTCCTTTTGGACTGTGGTTTAGATGAGATGTTTAGCCGTAATTATATCAACCAATTGGCAAAAGAGGTCAAACAGATCGATGCCGTCCTTATATCACATCCCGATTCACAACACTTGGGTATAAATGCCATTAACTTAAGGCTTATATTAGTGATGTCTAACTGTCCTCTTATGCACCGATAGGTTGTTTGCCATATCTTGTGGGCAAATGTGGTCTAAACTGTGAGATCTATGCGACAACACCTGTCTATCTGATGGGACAGATGTTTATGTATGACTTGTTTCAGTCCCGACATAACAACGAAAACTTTGATTTGTTTAGTTTGGATGACATAGACATGGCGTTTGACAAAGTGATCCAGGTTAAGTACAACCAGACCATTGCACTCAAAGGCAAGGGTCAGGGTCTCACTATCACTCCTATGCCGGCCGGACATATGATTGGCGGCACTGTTTGGCGTATTGTTAAGGACGGCGAAGAAGACATTGTTTATGCCGTCGATTACAACCATAAGAAGGAACGACATCTAAACGGATGTGTTTTGGAGAGCATTATTCGGCCCTCACTTCTCATTACCGACGCCTTTAATGCCGATTACGGTCAGGAAAGGCGTCGTAAAAGAGATGAACAGTTAATGACTAATATATTGGGAACTCTTCGCAACGGAGGGAATGTGTTGATAGCTGTGGACACTGCGGGCCGAGTGCTTGAATTGGCGCATATGTTGGAGCAGTTGTGGCGCAACCAGGAGTCGGGTTTAATGACCTATTCCTTAGCACTTCTCAACAATTTTAGTTATAATGTGATTGAGTTCGCGAAGTCTTTAGTGGAGTGGATGTCCGACAAATTGATGCGGACTTTTGAAGGGCAGAGGAATAACCCATTCCTCTTCAAACACTTGCAGTTATGCCACAAATACACAGATTTGGAGCGCATTCTTGAGCCGAGGGTTGTTCTCGCGTCTCAACCGGACTTAGAGTGTGGTTATTCTCGGGACCTCTTTTTTAATTGGGCCACAAATCCTAAAAATTGTATAATTCTGACCCAACGGTGCTCTTCGGGTACTTTAGCTCATCAGCTAATGAACAGCCAAAAGGGACGACTCATTACATTAGAGATCAAACAAAGAGTTCCCTTAAAAGGGTTAGAATTAGAAGAATATCGAAGACAAGAGAAATTGAAAAAAAGCAAAAGTAATACAAACACTGATCCCTCGGCTGACGGAGAGTCGGACTCAGACTCCGATGAAAATGAAAGTGAAGGCGAAGACGAGGTCATGGATTTGGACGACTCGGGAACTAAAGGTGTTGTGTCAACCAGTTTTGCGGTCAGCAGTGGGTCGTCGTCTCATCACATACACAGTCATACAAGTGCTGTAAAGCATGACCTAATGATGCCTAAGAACGAGGGAAAGGTAAAAGGTGGCGGGTTCTTCAAACAGGCCAAGAAGTCCTATCCTATGTTTCCCGCACCGGAACGGAAGATCAAATGGGATGAATACGGAGAGACCATTAGACCCGAAGATTATCTTATTTTTGATGTCGTGGGCACTAATACCACACAAACGGGTGAAGAAGAGAACAAAGAAAATGTAAAGAAAGATACGTTTGAAGAGTCGGTTCCCGAAACACAAGAAGTGCCGACAAAATGTGTGGTAAATGTCCAGACGTTTAATATTCACGCAAACATCCAATACATTGACTTTGAGGGCAGATCTGATGGCGAATCCATCAAAAAGATAATATCAATGATAAAACCTCGTCGTCTTATTCTGGTTAAGGGGTCGCCCGAAGCCACCGAATCGTTGTATAACTTCTCAAAGCCTTACGTTTCCGACGGAGTGTTTAAACCAAAACTCTATGAGAAAGTAGACGCCACTCGTGAGAGCCATATATATCAGGTTAAACTGAAAGACTCTTTAGTCAGTTCCCTGTCCTTCGCTCTGTCCAAAGACGGCGCACAGTTGTCATGGGTTGAGGGTATGATAGAAATGGCACAAATTGAGTCACTTTTACCACAAACTGAATCAGAGAAGGCGATTGAAGACAGTGTCACAGATGGCCAGAAGAGTGATTTAGAGAGTCTAGGACTGGGAGGTCGGGAACTGTTGCCAACTCTTAGACAACTGCCCGCAAATCAAATCCCAAGTCATCCGACGATATTTGTTAATGAATTAAAATTATCTGATTTTAAGCAGGTTTTGATGAAAAACGGAATTCAGGCCGAGTTCTCGGGAGGGGTTCTCTACTGCAACAATCAGGTGGAGGTCAGGCGCAGCGAATTGGGAAGAATCCATTTGGAGGGCACTCTATCGGAGGACTACTTCAAAGTTAGACAATTACTGTACGAACAATACGCTATCATTTAGTCCTCATTTGTGACCATTTTTTCAATAAATTAATGATTTGTTTAATCATTTGATAATTCATTGCATTATTTATCAAACAATTTATTTAATACTTTATTTCAATCTAATTTCAAATCCATTTAACGCTTAAACGAGTTTCAGATTCAGTCAATTGCTTATCAATTCAATGATTAGACGACAAATCACTACAAATTGAAAACTAATTAATGTTTGTCTGAATTGATGTCAGTTTACAATCAAATGATTTGAAATTAGATTCAAATGTCATTCAATTGAGAATTATTTTTTGTAATTCATTATGTCTTTCCATTTGTTTGTCATTAAATCAATTGAAAACTATTTTAAAGTTTTGTTTAAAAGTTTTTTTTTGTAATTAATTTAAAATAAAATTTAAATATGTTTTTGAATTGAATTAATCTTTTAAATGATTTATCTATTTATCTATTCATTGATTAATATTTTCAAACTAAACAAAAACAAGTATTGATTCAGAAATTGATTAATAATTGGCAAACAGTCTCGTAATGTAATCTAAAATAACAGTACAGTAAGTGTCGAAAGATTTAATAGTTTAGTTGAAAGTCGTATGAAATGTATCTGAAGTTTGATTTTCATTCACACATTTTGCCCCAAAATTGGCCCAACTTTTCAGAAGTAAGGGTTTTATTGAGTTTTACTTTCAATTGATTTAAATTTAATATTAATAAGAAATTTGGTTACAATGGATGGGTTTATATGAAACACACAGACGATGGTAAGGCTCTTATTATGAAAGATGACGGCTCTGTCTTCCGACCCGTCGACCAAACTCTTTGGTCAACAACTGCCAGACTTATGGATATGAAAAATACAGGTTCTGTTCACTTGTATTCAAATTACTATCTCTTCGTTAAGAAAATAAAAGTTTTGAAAATATTTCCTATTTTTGTGTTTATTTTGATTTCAATTCAATATTTGTCCCAAAATTGAAAAGTTGTTATCTTTTATAGGCGTTTGCGTTCAAGTCTTGTCAACAGTTCCCGTAATGTTTAGCTATTGGGCGAAACCTAGTGATACGGCATACCTGAGCCGACTTTTGAACAATCATTTAGCATCTGTAGTGAGGGGTAATCCATCCAGATTTATAGGCTTAGGGACAATACCATTGCAATCACCAGTGCTTGCGGTAGAAGAGATGAAAAGGTGTAAAATTGATCTGAATTTAAACGGAATAATAATTGGGAGTCATGTGAATGAGTTGGGTCTAAATGACCCGATGTTTGATCCCATTTGGAAAGCGGCCGAAGATCTAAATTTTCCGATTTTCATACATCCCTGGGATATGCAAATGAGTGGACGGTTTTCAAAGTATTGGTTGCCATATATTGTGGGAATGCCTTCCGAAACGTCTGCTGCTATTCTTGCGATGATATTCAGCGGGGTTTTGGAAAGGTTTCCCAAATTGAGACTGACTTTGGCACACGGAGGCGGTGCCCTTCCCTACCTCATCGGTCGAGCAGAACATGGCTTTCATGTATATCCAGCAGATTTTAAACCAAACGCTTTTCCTCCGTCTAAATATTTTGGTCAAATATATTCAGACTCATTGGTTCACACGGAAGGGGCTCTCAAACTGGCACTCGAGGTGTTCGGAGAGGTATTTATATATTTACTAAAAATTGATTGAAAACAGAATAGAAATCAATGTCTTATAGGACTCTGTATTCCTTGGGAGTGATTATCCATTTCTATTGGGTGAGAAGCACCCTGGACTATTAATTGAAAATAGCCATCAATTGAGCGAAAGTTTGAAAAACAAACTCTTGAGTGAAAATGTTTGCAAATTCTTTGGCATTGATTCAAATCAATACACTCTTTGGGATTGAATCCAAAGTTCATTTCTTATCCACTTTGCCTTCAAATTCTCAAAAGTATTCAATGATTTTGTTAATAATTTTATCAACAATTTGTTTAAATAATTGATTTTTTTTTACAATTAATTAATGAAATTATTTTTGCAATAAATTATTCAAATTTTGATTTAATTTGATTAAAAGTTTTTAAACAATGAATAATTTACACGAAATTCAAGAATAAAACAAATTTTTGATTTAATATTTGATCAAATGATAACATAAACGACAAAAATGGCTAAAAAGTCCAAAAATATGCTTAAATTGAAAGAATTGGATGCATCGGACAGAAGTCGATTGACCAGAACCTATTCATTTGAGGACTGGAAGAAAGACTTAGTGATAATCAAAGCCGAGAGACTTCGTCACAGAATTATTTCAATGAGAAAAACAATTTTCATTATTTGTGTTCTTCTCTTGTATTGGTATTCAGGAAATATAATTGCATTCATATATAAGATGCTTAACGAAAGGCCCGATATTTTGGTCGACAGCACAGGTCTGGCCTATAATATGATAGGACTTCTGACAATTGTTTTGTTTGAGTGGAGTGTTAGAAGAAAATCAATGTTTTTGAACAAAATTATTGTTATAATTGTTTTCATTTATTTCATACAAAGTATTTGCACTGAAATTATTTTATTCTTTCTGTTACAACCACTAAAGGTTCGGGTTACTGATCGAGGCCTTGACTTAAGTCGATGGGATTTAATCGCTTCAAACATATTATTTCTGATTTATTTTGCATTAATAGTCTTACTATTAATTATGAGATCTTCAATACTTCAGTTCAGAGAATACCACGAATCGATAAAAAATTGCGACAAAAATGATGACAAAAACGATAAAACTCTTAAAACAGAGATCAAAGACAAGAATATTGCAAAGAAAAGACAAAAGTAGTAAAAGATAAACAATTTTTGGATAAAAACTCAAACAAAATCATAAAAAGACGTAAAAAAAGATCATTTATTTCATTCAATTGATAAATGATTTACTTTTTTCTTAAAGATTAGATTATTTTTTGTTTATTATCTATAAAATTGTTAAATATCTCAATAATAAAATAAATTAGTGTTGAAACAGATTATCAAATATTTTGAACAAAAACCACATTTTAATTAAACTTTTTTTTATATCACATCAAAAATCTTCGTTAATATTCATACAAATTAATGAATGTCTAAATCATTATCCTCTTATAGGTCTCTAAGATCTCAACCATTGCTGAAGACATGTTTATGATTACATAAACATCAAAACCAAACATATTATGAAATATTCATATTCTTTTGAAGATAATATGAAATTTCATTTTTTTTGTTTGCATTGAATTGATATAAAAGTAATAGGAATTGAATAATAAAAGCTTTAGTGAAGACAAGCGATGCATAAAATTATAAAACTTTTGTTTTCAATCATTCTTTGCGTGAATTCATTGAATTAATTCAAACAAAAGTCGTATCAATAGATCACAAAACAGGGCGTCTTTTCCTCTCTTCTGTTTGCACTCGTCGTTAATAAAATGTGTATTATATTCACTAAATATTATAAAAAAAACTCAAAAATATCTTCAGTTTTAGTCAAAAAAAAATGAAAATATCTTTTTATGAAAACATTGGATAAGTTTATTCATTCAGTCATTAAATTGATTAAAACCCCAAAAGGGAAGGGAAAGGAAGGGAATTGTGTTTTCATGTCTTCACTGAATGCCAAAAACCATTGGATTTAATGAATAATAACAGAAATTTCTTCTGAAAAAATGATTTCCCTTATAATGAAAGAGTGCGAACACACCCTTAAGTAATGGAGTGATTTGTCGTAGGGATGAGCTATCGGTTCCCAATATTACAAAATTGTCAGACAGTCTGTGTATGTCTTGAGTGAAAGGTGAGCACAGAATCGGATTATTATTCTGTGACAGAAATGCTATCAAAATTCAAATATGTTTTCATGTTTTTCAATACATTAATAATCGGTTCATCTATTTTTGGATTCATTTGGGGAAACATAAACTATGCTGAGTATTGGGCTGTCAATGGCAGCTTCATTGGCGGACAGTTGGCTACCATTTGTGTGGGTAAGGGTTTCAATCGATTCTGTATTGAATTGTTTTAATGACAAAACCCCCTTAGGTTTGATAATCTTTGGTTTACTCGGATTATATGGTTCTTATAAAAACAATTATTATATTATCTCTTCTTATGTTGCGTTTGTATTCATGTCATTCATACTACGAGTGCTGACCTGGTTGTTGGCTTTTTTCCATCACTACCCCCTTAAGACCTGGTATTACGTGTATCTGATTATCGAAATAATTCTCTTGATTTTAGGGGCGATTGTAATGAGAAATATCAAACAAAATCATTCACAACATTAAACATTTGCTTTGATTTCTGTTTTCAAACATATTTTTATCAAAATATATATTATTTATTCAAAATATAGTACAATAGTTGCAGTCATTTGAAAACATCAATCGATAAGATTGTTATCATTCATGAAATACTCATTGATTTGATTCATATGTAATGTAAATGTATTTATATTTTGTATGTTTTCATGATTTTCTCATATTTTATCTCATTTTTCGTGTAATTTTGAAGATTTAATAAATGGTTTAATAAATAGTTTAATAAATGGTTTAATGAATGAATCGTTTTTAGCAAAACTTATTTCAATTTATTTGTTCAACGAATTCATTATTCATTAAGATTTGAATTTTAAGCAATGATTTGATGAGAAAAATATTAATATTTACACAATAATGGCAAAAGTATAACCTTGGTATTATTTTAAATTACCAAGTTTTATTTTTGTTTTATATTTTCTTTTGCTCTTTCTTTGAGGATTGGATTGTATTAAAGATAAAGTGTTTTTAATTAAGATATTAAAAACAAAAATCTAATGAAAAGACTGAAAATGTTTTTATTAAACAATATTAAAGTAAAACTCAAACCAATAATAGTCAACAAAATTAACATTTATTTGTAAACAATAATAATTTTCAAACTTATCTTTTCGTCAGTTAAGCAAAGGGTCTGTAAATATATAAAATGAATTCAACAATCATTTGATTGGAGTCTTAACTTAAGTCTGCAAAAGACAAAAAATAACAAAAATAACTGACTTTAAGAGTAATGTTTGAAAATTATAATTAGTTTGAAGTTTTCATGAAAAGGGAAACAAGAAAATAGATTTTGACGATAGAGTCTACGAATTAAATGAGATTCAAGTTATTTATGAAAGAAATTGAGAAAACAATAGATTAGAGAAAAGTTATCATTAGTTTAAGTGCAAGACTCAGACAAAAGAGATCTTTATTTCATTCAATCATTTCAAATGTTTAGATATTATTAAAGGCAAACAAAAGATAATTTATTTTTACAAACAATTCATTTCAACTCTTAATAACTTAATAGTAATAATAATAATAACTATTTGTTAATACAATTACATTAATATCTGAACGAAATGTATATTAAAATATCAAATGAATTAAAAACTCTGTTTGAAATCAATTCAAACTTAAACGACACAAAGAGTCACAAAAAGTGATATAAAATATAAAGAGTTTTGAAATCAAATAATTAATCATTTTTTGGTCAATACTAAGACAACAGGAAATGCTTTCAAAGTTATGCCCCTTTTTAATGAATGGGAGACACAGATGAGTTGAAACTTTTTATTAATTATTTGAATCTCTACTGAAACAGGATATTATAGGTGTATATGAAGTCAATTATGAATTATTATTACGATTTTTTTATTAACAGATAATTAAATAAAAAAACAAATAATAAAATGAAAAATACATTTGAAGTCATCACACAATCTATTACTTAACCAATCGTTTACTGTTAATGAAAATAACATTTCAAACAATCGTTAGATTAATGTTTGAATATATTTTTAAAAACAAAATGAAAATGAATTTAAAAATCAATAAAAACAAAAAACAGGAACCGATTGTCCATTGAATTGAAATACTTCACTAATAATGCATTAAATTTCGTGAAAATTATTTTTATTTATTGCTTTAATATTTGAAGAAAAATAGTTATAAACAATAAATTTGTTGTTGAAGTGGACGGAGAACCCGAAGAATGGTTAGCGTTGTCTCCATCGCTCTCTAACTCATCAATTATAAAATGAATGTCTGCTCTGAAGGGCAGGTGTTTTTCATAGATCTCTTGCACGAAGTGACGATTAAGGCATCACTGACTCAACACTGTTAGTACTTGTGCTCTCATCCTATTTGTATGAATATCTTAAAGAGTTGGCCCGACATAACCAGCAGGTGCTGCACGAATTGATTCACGACTCCATCAAAATTAATGCAGACTTTAGTATCATTTGCAGACTTTAGGTATTATTTGCCATCAAATTCACAAATATATCAAACATTTTGTTTGACTTTTCAAATCATATTGAAATACATTTACATTCAATCAATTATTAATGCATTGAAACTCATTTCAATCCTAAGATTAATTCACTCAGACTTTAGGTGATTTCAAAACATATTCATTGCAAGTCTTAAACAATTCAACAAATCTTTAATAAAATTGTAATTTATTTTATTTAAAGTTTGTTTTATATGTAATAAAATATATCACAAAAAACAATTCTCTAATGAATAATAAAACTTTAATTTTGTGTATATTTTCAAACAATTATAAAGACTTAAACATTTTTATTATAAGTAATACAAAGACTATTCATAATTGCATTTAAAGTAAACAAAATCTGATTATATTTTATATAAATATTTTAAATGAGTATAAATTTAAATGTTTTCATAAATTAAGGATTTATTTGAAATAAATATAAAATAATTATTAAAACATTTCAATTGATTAAAGAAAAACTAAAAAAAATTGTTTGATAACTAATTATTGATTTTATTATAAATATTAGATACAAATTGTTGATAAAATATTGTCACAAAAATAACCCATCTCAAATCTATAATCTAGATTCTAGATTCTGTATACAGTAGTTTACTCTAATTATCAATGTATACCACAGAGGGCTCCAAATACTTGGATTCTGTGCCAGAATATTCAGATTTGCAAACATATTAAGTATTTTTGATTTTATTATTTTATAAATAATTATTTGAATGAAATGTCAACTAATTAACCGATTTTTGAGCACTTATTATATCATTTATATAAAAAGTTATGAAATTATATTTATTTGAAAAATATATTCATAACTCTTATCAGACAACTGAAGTGCTATCAAAATAACCTGAATTAGCACTCAATAGGATTATGAAAGAGATATAAGTTATGAATATATTTCAGAATAATTGTATCAAACATAGAGTGCTGTTGAATAAGTATTGCACAAAAGGTCTTCAAATAAAACCCATAATTATTGTTATTATTATATTTTGAGTATTTGTGTTAAAAGCATAAAAATCCTTAATAACAAAAATGTATTAATATATTAACTTGATTATTTTGTTTATCTATTTCTGCGTAAATCTGTAATACAAATTGACCAAGTTTTATTACTTTTGTATTGAATTTTGTTTGAATTTAAGACTATTTTCTGTTTTTGTTGAACGAAAACACTTTGAGATAAAACCAAACAATAAATTCAGTATTTAATAGACTTTTTGACTTTTTTTGGACTAATATATCAACAATTCATTTGCGATGAAGAAGTGGAAAGTGAGTAACAATTGATAGGAAGTGGAAGACAAGGTGTGTTACAAAGCTTTTAGAGCAACCATTAGCTGTTGAACTAACGTCGGGTGCAGTCATTGCTTACATTGTATTACTTTTAGTTTATAAGAGATTCACTCAAATAAATGGTGACATCGATTGCATGTCTGATGAAAGTTAAGCCAATTCTCTCTTCAATTCAGTTAATGGCTGTACATCTCATCAAAGATACTGTTTTGTCGTCATTAAGACTTGACCTCACGTTCCCCTCTCTATGGTATCAAAATAAAGGGTAGAATTTGATTGAATCAAAGGGTAATAACATTTCATAAACAGATCCAATCAGAGGAATGGTATATATTTTTTCTTACTTATTATCAAATTATTTGCACTAAACTTGGTCTCAGTTTGTTTCTGATGCCATTCCTCTGACAGGCATTTAACGCGATTTTGTGTGAATCCTGTGTTAAAACCTTTTTTCCATTAAATAGTTTTTGTGATCTTTTATTTGGCTATAAGTGAACAAAGAGTGCTTTCATATCATTGTATGGAATGGCAGTCAATACAAGCCATAGAAGGCATGCATTAGAGGACACGACCAGAGCATCACTATCTGATCGGCCGCACGCCAAGTGCCAAATGCACTTTTATCGGCACATATCCGGTTCATGCAATTGTGGTCCTCGGGTTGTACATAGGCTGCCTCTGCCTATCCCTATGCCTGTCCCCAAACCTAATATTACATAACATCATCTTTGATGGCATCATAAGGATGTGTAGGCATAGCTGTAAATCCAGTTCCCAATAGTTGAGTGAAATGCAAAAAACTGATGGTTTATATGGTTTGTAATTCTTGTCTGCATTTTATTGTAAGCCTTAATCTCACAAATAATGAACACATAGTTGTTGTGCCAAACGATTGCATATAAAAGGCATTGAAATCGATTCATAAAACAGATAACACTTCATATCTGCAATAATTTTGTATTACTATTACCATTAACTGCCTTTCCTCTCACTCATGGCCTTTACAATACCAGTTACTTAGCTCTTGACTCACCCTTACATAGGATATCATCCTTTGGTTCAACTGTGCGAGAGTTGGACACACTATGGACAGAGAGGACCGTCTATTGTATTAACAATATTTGGTTAGAAATTATTGAAATCCATTTCATTTAATGTTAGGAAAGAGGATATTAATACTACAGGGGGTGACCAAAGGGGTTAATACACAAACATTTGCAACAAATATATTGAATTTTAAATTGATATATAATGTGAATACTCAAGCACATATTGGAATTGTAAAAGAAAGAAATAAAATATTAATTTCATTAATGTCTGCCAATATTTGACAAATTATCCCTGGATAGAGAATAATCTGATTGACTCCTTATCCTATGAGCAGAATGTGTGGTCAGAATAGATATAAATATGTAGTCATTAGACAAGACTTTGAATTAACATTACATTAGTAGTGATCCGTCGGATAATAACTACTCATAAAAACTAATATTAATTTTATTTTATTATTAATTCATTCAAACGTTTGATCTTTTCGTACAATAAATAGCAAAAAATTAATTAACTTTTTTCAATCAAAACAAATAATTTATTCATTGATTTAGTCAATAAATATTTATTAAAATTAGGATTAGGTTTATAAGAAAGGTATTTTAGTGTTGTATTTGAATGAAGGGTTAGTTTAATTTTAAATACATTTTAATTGATAACTAATTTGCAATCTTTTAATTAAATACAATATTTTAAATGATAAAAATCACGTAAATTTTAAATACAGACAGCACTGTAAGTGCTATGAAATAAATCCATATCCTATTTAATGGTCACTTAATTGAGCAAATTATATACCCGGCCATTAAATACAATTATATAAAATGTGAAATTAGTTGAGAAGAGATGAGACATATATTTTGAAAAATAGTTTTAATCACTTTTTCACTCATGAAGTCTCGCAAAGAAAAGATGAGATAATTATAATTAAATCTTAAGATTGTTGTGAAGATTGTACTCAAGAGTTATATAAATAAGGTTTTAGTCTTAGTTTGAGAGCATATTGTTCTCATAGTGTTCTCCACTTATTATTGTAGTTATTATTTGGGTTTTTGATTGAAAGCATTGTTTTCAGAAGGGATTCAATCAATTCGTTAGTAATTAATCTTATATACGAGTGACGCACCCGAGGATCCAGACATCTCTTTGAGTGTGACTCATCTGAGACGACAATACATGTGTTGCAAAACTACTGTTCCCTTAGTTATCCGGCAAGAAATCTCAGTGGGATTTATATTTGATGCGAAAAAACTTATTTCTCAATCAATTATATAAAATAATAAAACCCTTCGTCTTATTCACAAAATATATTATCATTTGTTTCAAAACTAATTGTTTTTTCACAAAAAGTGATTGATTTACACAAAAACTAATGTTATCTGAAAGCGTCTTAAATATGAAATCAAAGTCTTGTTTTATATTTTATATGTTTTTAAGTCTTATTATTTGAATTCATATATAAATCGTTTAAAAGTCTATAATAAATCTGAATTGAGGGTCCATTAAAGGTTGCCTTATCTTACCAGTGGAAAGGTATCTCAATATCTGTTGAAGTTTTGAATTTTGAAAATATTTCACTATTGAGTGAACTTTATATTTATTTGATATAATTTAGAGATATTTTTAAAGTTTGAAAAATATATTGAATTGAAAACTAAAATTAAATTAAATATTATTTGAGATTATTATTGAAGTTATTATTGCTTTTATGATTGCATCGTAAATAATGGTTATATATAAGGGGTTTAAACTGTAAGAGCATTGCTCTCATATGTAATAAAGATATTAAACTGGACTTAAAAAGGGGTCATATTTTCTAAAATGCGATTAAACTGAGAATTTGTACTTTAGTCTAGTCATGGTTATTAATCTTGGTTATTTCATTTTCCAAAAACATAATTTAGATTTTAAAATCATTTAATAAATGAGAGTTTTCTTCAAAACAATTGATGTTTTATTTTTTATTATTTAAAATAGTTTTTCTGTTTTTATGCAAAAACTGAATAAACATTTGAATATTTTATTATTTATATTAATATTGTTTTTGAACTGACTTTGAATTTCTGTATATTTTGAGCCAAAGTATTGTCAAATCGATTGATATTTTATGTTTGAAAAGCTTTATCTGATTTACGAACGAATGAATTGTTAACAGAATAAGACTTTTCATGATATCTATGGATATCTCATGGAGTCATACAGTCATACAGTCATAGACTCATAGAGTAATAGAGTCGTTGGTTTGGAAACAATTATTAAAGTTTATGATATCTTATGTCAATTGAAAGATATAAACCGAGAACAGACTCATTCTCTCTGACCATAGTTTGGGCCCATTTTTGATAACAGTGCCAAATATACAATATATAACACAAAGAAATTCAAACACATATACAGATTGCATGAAAATTGGATGAAAACCTCTGTCCGACTAAATGGCGTTCATATGTCATAAGATTATATCAATTTTCAATGATTAGGCCATAACTCACATCACATACTAACCCTATTTTTCAGTAATAGGGGAATTGCAGCTATTTTTATGACATAACTTACTGGCACTGACTTTAACACCATTCCACACAATCCAACCCTACTTTATGTCTAAAACCTAGAACTGAAGCCAAAAATTATATCAAAACTGAAAATAAAAGTGAATTTTTATCTAAAATAATAAAAATCTCATATTTTTTTAAATTTTATAAAAAAAGTATTTGTTTTGAAAAGAGTTATAAAATTTTGAATCAAATGTGAAATCAATTTATTATTTGTAAGAATAGCTTGTAATTGAAAATTGAAAGCAATATTTGAATGAGTTTTAAGTTATTTCACAAATAATGCTATTTTTTATTGCATTCAATAAAGTCTAATGACTTTTGAGCCCAAAAGAGCATTAGATTAATGACTGCGAGGACTGAAGACAAGACTGAAGACAAACACTAATTCCTGTCAGACTTTACTTCATTTTATTCATTGATATCAATGCTGTTCTGAATCCTAAAGCTGTTTAATTCCGACACGATTTCCAGTGAATGGTAGGCCAACCCATCCAACCTATCTGTTCACTGACTGCTGTAATACCCATAAAACTGTGCATCAAATGAGTGGGGCTTAGATTGACGGCACAGTTATCCATAATAGTTGTTCAAATTAAAAAGTATTGTCATATTGACAATGAGTAGCACTGAGAGGGAATACCATTCCCTTCGTATCAAAGATTAATTACACACAATATAACTCATGGATTAAAGAGGAATGCGTTTTATGTCTTGTAATCTAATGAACAAAACATTGAATGATTTTTTCAGTATTTTTGTCTTTAAGACCACTTTTAGTATAAAATATTCTCAAACATTAAAAATTCAAAATAATATGAAAGGACTTTTCATTTCACAAATGTTTAAACATTTTAGTTTAAAATCAATATTTTAAAAGAGACCCTGAATTAACTTCCGATGGCTTCACACAAAACATTTAATGGTTTTATTATTTATTGAAATATTTCCCTTAAAAGCAAATTCAATGCAACAGAAAATGTAATATAAAAGAGAAATGAAATATAATTTATGATTAAATGTTTGTTTTTCAATACAAATGAATGAATAGTTTATTATTGCAATCGTTTTTTATTCATATTTTATTCAAACAAAAAATACTTGAAAAAAATAGTTGTCATCCCTTTATAACCGGATAGACATTGTATGGGACAGACATGTCATGAAATTTAATATTTTCCTAAACTTTTGTTTCACAATTCAAACAATATTTTATGAAAAATGCATTCATTTTTATGTTTTATATACTTTTAAAAATAAAATTTTAAATAAAAATCATTGAGTTATAGAAAAACTCCGTTTCCTGTCTTAAGTGATGCAAATTGAAGACAATTATTATATTTGTTGATTGAGTTGACACTAAAACACACCCTTTAATAAAGATTGTGAAAACAAGTCTAAAGGAGTTTAGGATTTGGCAACGATTAAGATTTTGAGAATTAACTTAATCTTGGTTATTTTACTCGATTGAAACATCAACATTATGTTTTTGAACATAAATATAAATACTGTTTGAAATCCAAACATTTTGGACGAGAGATAAAAATGTCATTTATTTGAGACAATATTTTGTCATATTTTTTGAGAAATAGTTTTTTTTCATAAAAAGACAATTATTTAAAGAAAACAATGATTCAAATGACAAGTAATTTCTCATTTCTCTGATATCTATTGTCATAAACTCTTGTTATTATTGTTATTATATTTTTTGTAAAATAAATTTATTTATTGCTAAAAATATATTTGATTTAAATTTTAGCGT
Source organism: Pantelozetes paolii (assembly GCA_034687845.1). Lineage (NCBI taxonomy): Eukaryota > Metazoa > Arthropoda > Arachnida > Sarcoptiformes > Oribellidae > Pantelozetes > Pantelozetes paolii. The sequence continues at coordinate 1,649 of JAQGAT010000430.1, read as the reverse complement.
AATTTTAGTCATATTTTTAAGGATTAAAAATTAAAAATAATTTTATAATCAAATTGAAAAGTAAAACAACGGACGGACGACACACCTGTAGTCTCAAAACATAAATTAGTTATAATTGCGAATGAAATCCAAAAATAAGTTAATTGTCAAATAAAAGTTTGAACCTTGGTTAAATATAGAAACATTTATTTTTTGAAATTAATTATAAATTTTTTGATTAGAGGACAAACTTTTGATGATTTATAAGACATTTTTATGATTTGTAAAAATTGTTGAGTATTTTATATACAATTCAAATGCATTTCAACACAAACTCTGTTTTCATTGACTAAAGATTAAAATATTTTAAAAATACTGTTACAGTAATATCCAAAGTTTAAGTGAGACTCCATTGTCAGCAAGATTTTCTCATAAATATTTTTGCTTGATATTCATATGACTACCTTGAAAATATTTTCAAAAACTATTGCTATTGATTGATAACTTATCAATGATAAAAGAGAAAACACATATACAGTAGTTTACAATCAAAGACCTGTCAACGTATATCTAGTATTATAAAGTATAATTTAATAATTTTGACCATGCGTCAAATGAAAAAATTTCACTCCAAGATTGTTAATCCTTGTCCTTCACTGGCCTAAAATATAAAAGCATTCAAAACCTGATACAGTATTTGTTAATGAATTTTGTTATTAAACGATATTTTTTTAACGAAATTATTTGTTTCTGTGTTTATTAGATAAGAGTTAATATAAAATCATAATCTCTTTCTGAATAAAACGATATTTTGTTGATTAAAGTCAATGCAATGAATTATAATTGCGATTAATTTATGTCATATTGTGTTTACAAAGCAATTAATTAAATAAAAAATAAAATTAATGAAAAGCTTATTAAATATTTATCAAATATTTTACAATCAATTTATTAACTATCAAAACATACAAGATCAATTTGATGCCAAACTAAACAATCAATTGATTTCTTTATAAATTCATTATCAAATAAGACGTGATTTCATTGAATCAAAACATTTTGGTCAATAAATTTTTATTAGGTTTTGACAAAACAATCAATTTATTTATTATTAGACTCCGGATCATTATATAAGCAATGATTCAAACATAAAGCAATGTTTGTTTCAATCAATTGAAAAGATTACAGACTATTGAATGTGCTTTCACTCAAAAGTATTCAAGTATTGAATCTGAAAAAATAAATTTAAACATAAAATCCAATGATTTTTCAGTTTTATTGTTGAAAACTACTTTGAAATATATAAAAAACAATCCTTTTATTGAAGCCTTAATTCAAAGCAATAAAAATGATAACAAAAAGAGTAAAAATCATTAAAACATTTCATAAGTAAAAACGATTTCTCTATAAATGTATTTATGGTTTAAATATAATAAATGTTTTTATTTAATACAAAATTTTAATAAAATGTAAACTAAAGCTAAAACTTTGAATAAATTGTTATTCAATTCAAACCTTATTTTAATCATTAAATTATTATTTAATTATTTTAAACAAATCCCACGCAATGTTATACAAACATAAAAAGCTATAAAATGCAAAATTATATTAATGTTTATTTACTACAAAAAAATACTCATTAATTGTATTTTCCCCCTTCCGTGCTCTCT
>JAQGAT010000429.1:0-32727 GCA_034687845.1 Pantelozetes paolii | reverse complement strand
TCTCTCTCTCTCTCTCTCGCTCTCTCTCTCCCTCTCTCTCTCTCTCTCTCCCTCTCTCTCCCTCTCTCTCCCTCTCTCCCTCTCTCCCCATATATTTCTCTTAATATTGAAATCACAAAACACTTGAATAATTGAATAAATAATAAATAAAATAATATTTTGTGAATATTTTATTCATTTTCACTTCAATTACATTATGTTTTTGTAAAATAAATGCATTTTATTATAAATTTTTATTTTATAATTAAAATATTTGAATAATTTATGCAAAAGTTTAATACAAGGATATATATACAGTAGAATCTATAATATAGTGGCAAGGTGCTTCAAATTTATTATTTGACATAAAAGTGATCACCGTCAATTAATAAAAATTTTATTGATTTTTAATATAAACTATAAAACAATAAAATTATTTCTTCAAATCTGTTCCCAAATGTGATTTCAATTTTTATTTAATAAAGATTTTTAGAAAATTATTATTTTTTTAAGAATTTCAGTGAATATTATGACAACGAATGCACTTTTTATTACCAATACTTCCCACATCTCAGTCCACATCCCAACCCAACAGCAGATAAAATCTTTTTAGTAATAAAATTTCTCAAATGCTCTCAAACTTTGTTTTTAATTACATTTGAAATAATTGAAAATTTAGATCAAAATAAATAAAAATCTTTTAAATTAATTTAAATTTTTGTCTGTTTTTAATCAAACATTTATTTTTCATAAAATTCTTAATTCCTTTTTAAATCAGTTTATTATTAATACAAATAATATTAAACCAAATGTTAATTAAATTTTCATAAAATTTTGATAAATATTTTTTAAATGACTTAAAATTGAAATTAAAATAAAATTAAATATTATTTTATAACAAGTAATAATTGAAAAGTGTTTTCAAACATTAATAGTAAATAATATTTCGTTGTTTTTAAAAAATATAAATATAATGTATGAGTGAATGAAACGATATTTCATTTAAAATGAATAAAAAGTGATATTTTGATAATTATTTCGATTAAATGTCTTATGAATTGACACAAAAGTGGTATTGAATTGGATTTGAGATCAAAAAATAATTCAAAATGTTTTACAAAAATGGTTTTCAAAAGTTATTTTGTGTTCAAATGTTGAGTTAAGGAATTAATTCACAGTTTTATACATTTATGAACAAAACTATAACATTTGATAATCTTTTGACTATTTTTGACATTTTTAAAGCCAATAAAACATTAAAATAAACTTAATTTAGATTTTTTTGTTCATTTGTTTAATAAGTATGGATTGAATTGAATGTTAAATAAATATTAAAATTAACAAAAGTATAGAATTTATGAATCGTTTGTATATTTATAACAATATTTTTATATTTATTTGAAACAGAAATAAATGAAAATGAAATCACAAATGATTTCAATAATTGAATGCATAGTCAGAACTGAGAAATGTCAGCAATTCTTGACATTTAATGTGGAGAACAGTTAGTACTGATAACCCGATGCCTGTGTTAACGCTGGCAATGATTTCAAGTAATTGAAGGTTTACTACAATAATCTTAAAGTGGATGACATTTACATCAGTTGTCTTAATATTAAAATTATTATTATTATTATTATCGTTACATAAAATTACATTAAAGTATATAATGTTTCAAAACTCTAAACGACTAACTCTTTGAGTGCATTCAAAGGCCATTCCACTGCATCTTAAAGTCATCTAATTTTTGATAGGAATGTCAGAAATTTTTAATTTAAACTCATTTTATGTTATATTAAATAAAATATTAATATTTATGTAAAGCTTGTGAGCAATGAAGCAATCATTCATTAAATTGTTTACAAAATCGTAACAAACATTTCAAACATTTATAGATCACAACAAAAAAGTTATTTATCTTTTCAAGTATTGCAACAAAATTTGTTGAACAAGTGTTTGTAATGTTAGAACACAGAGCATAGGGAGGGAAAGGATTAGATCACACAATAAGTTCTCACTTTTTCATAAAATCATTGAAATATAAAAATTATTAGAATTTATTATTTAAGAATTTATTTGCAAAGCCTCCGATTCCTCCCCCAATATTCCCAACCCCTCTTCCAATGCCGGATATCCTACCCATCACATTCTGAGTGGCGTTTTGCAAACGGTTAACATAACTGCTTTCACTGGTCTCAGAGTCAGTCCTATTCATTGGCGGTGTTTTGCCTTTAGCTATAGCCTCAGCCATACTGTCCGGTAATTCCCTATAAAAATTTCAAATCAAGAAAAGGTGTAATCATTTCAGGGGTTATTCAATAAGACTTCAATTATTACTAAAATGATTTTTAATATTAGGAGAAATGTAATGAAAACATACTCAGAGTCTTCATGTTCTCTGTTGAGACCATTAGACACCGAGGCGGCGGCCTCTTCTAGTTGTATCCTGCTCATAATAGTTTGGTATACTTTTGAATTTAGCTTTTCTTCTTCAATGCATTGCAATTCAAAGTCGGAATAAATTTTCTGTTTTTTATAAAGAATTGTTTAACAAATAGTTATTTAATAGTTTTGTTTCAGCCTTACTCTAACGATGTGGGAAAGGGCTGAGAGTTGGAAGGAGTGTAAGCTGTGGTCGATCCGCTCCGACAGCCAATTGCATATTAGATTCATTTGTGAAGAATACCATTGCTGTCAACAAATCAATATTGAATTCAAAAATAGATTTTATAAAAAGTGTTGAATTGAATGAATAATGAATACCTCGAAGAGGTTTATCACCCAAAACTCATCCGTCACTCTCTGTCTCAACTGTTCGGTACTGTTTCGCACAAAATTCACGTATGATTTGCCGACCTCTCGGCCCGAACTCGACATCCCTTTGTTGTACTGTTTGGGCGCAAGAATTCATTGAAATATTACTTCAAATCTTAAACAAAAAAATAAATATTTTTACAGTCAATGAAAGAATCGGCGCTAAAAGACTTCCCTCGTCATACCGACCCAACTTTGCTATACTGGCCTCAAGTATTGCAATCATCTATTGAACAATAAATTGTTTTAAATATATTGCAAATAATTTAAAACCAAAATGACATTAAAGTCTTGTCTTTTAAATTGATTTAACAATTGAAAGCATATCAACGCATAAACAATGACAGAGAGTGTCATACCTTAGCTGTAAGTCCTGTTTGCATATCACTTAATGTCTTATCAACTAATTGGTCAATTTTAGAATGATACAGGTGCTGTCAAGGTATGGTTCAATTTATTAATAATTTAATTTGTTGTCATCAATAAAATCTCTTACAGTGTCTGCGCCGTCAAAAGTGCAGAGTTTTAATGATTGAGTTTTTGCTTCAAGTATTACATTAATCATTGCACACATCTCTGAGGGCACGACATAATCAGTGCTCGACCAACGAGTATTACCTTTCCTCTCCCACGTCTGAAAGGACTGAAGGGTTCTATTAATACATGACTCCATCAAATCACAGGCCATTAGTTTCAGTCTTTGCTCTAAATGTTTGGCAAACACATCGTCGGGCCAATAGAGGTCATGGATGAAGGTCTGCAACGCATCCAACTTCCAGAACAAGTCATCAGAAGTCGCACAACCGACCGGTCTTTTGGTCATAAAGTTATGTTTAAATTGTGTCAAATATTTTACAATTTTAATACCCCTTTGATTCCCATTTCTCCTTTTCATAGCTCTTGTGTAAAGACTGCGCAACAGAGGACTCCATCAGATCGACATACCTGACCACCTGAGGTGCAAATGTATCGCGCAGTTGTGTGTGGAACCGACCTCCGCATAGATTCTCTATATTTATAATCATTTAATTTATATTTTTATATTTAATGACTGCTTAACTGACCGTCCAATCGGAGGTAATTATTGAGGACTTGAAACAACGGAAAGCTTTCCCAAGTGTCGGCTAACTGTTCCGCTAATATGGTGTCCATATCAACGGCAAACAAAGAGAAGAAGATCTCGCAGTGCTCTACCAATAGGTCGGAAAACCACGCAAACGCCTGATATAGAGATATAAAAGAAATGAGATTTTGGGAAAAAAATGCATTTCTTATTAATAGTAAGCCTTTTGTATGAATACAAGTGATGAGTGAATCAACACTTACTCTGTCCTGAATTGGATTAAATGAAAGTCATATCCAAAACACGATGCATAGAAGGTGTGGGTATTTCGTGGTTTAGATTAAGGTATTAATGAGATAAACAATTATAGAAAGGTTAACATCAAATGGAAATGATAGACAACTCACCCCTCTAAAGGCCTGACAGCACACAACAGAGTACACACAGACCACAGAAAGCACAGAATAGAGAGAAAGACATCATTTGGTGTTTCGGAGGATAATAACAGTTAAGAATCAATGGATAAGCGAAAGGAATAGATATGAAAACAATACAAACATTTCATGCCTTATGAATGCATTCATTAATATTCATATCATTTGAAAATAAAGTTTTTATTTATAGTAATTATAAATCAGTTTTGAATAATAGATGAAACAAATGATAGAATGACTTGAAATGACATGAATTTCTAGATATATTAACTCTAATTAGTTATTCAGTTCACTGGTATTCAGGGGTATTAAGGGGTTAATACAGGAATTGTAATAAAATTCTGTGATAAATAACATTTCATACTTTGTTTCATAGTTTCATATAAATTAATTCAATAATTTATAGAATTGAAAACATTAATAATTAAAATAAATGAGCATGGATACTGCCACAACATTTGTGTCTGGATCTACATTCACTTAAGCCCTAAGTCCTCATCAGTTATGACAAAATACAATTAATTTGATTCAAATGACTGTAATTTTCAATATATTGAACATTAAAATCAAAATTTCAATATTTTTTGAACTCATTTTCTTGATTACTATAAAATATAAAATACTTTCATAATTGGTATTGAATTATGAATTTATGAGTATTTATGTAATCATTTCTGTATTTATTAATCTCAGGTATATATCACACAAAATAATTTTCATTGTAAACTACATTACAAATACATAAAAGTGTGACAAAAACTACATTATTTAATGTAAACTGAAATGATTTGTCTGTAGTTTTTGCCACACTTTTATGTATTTGTAATGTACTGTAGAGTAATTTGTGTGTATTTGGTGTACGAATTGTAAAACTATCCAGACAAGTCGTAAGTGACAGTGCAGGCACTTTTGCGTCTGAGGCTTGCATTTACATGTTTTTGCATTAAAATAATCATTTTATTAATGATTTTGAAAGACTTTGAAGAAAATTATTTTAAAATCAATTAATTTTATAATATTTTACACTAATGTCTAAATTATTTATGAAAACAGGGAAAGAACTCTCTATTAGATAATTAGCATCAATACCCCTGATATACCCCTAATTGAGATCATTTGAATAAATTATAAAATATAATGTAAAACAAGTGAAAGAAGTCATACCTCAGCGTAATGTTCATTATTTTCTTGTATTAAGTCAACACAAAGTTCTGCCAAATGTATGAGATTTTGTAGTTTAATACTCGGCTCTAATGTCTTGTCGGACGCTATTTCTGCAAACGATATAATATATGATTGAATTAATTGATTGTATTGTTTGGGTATTTATTATATAAAGTCACTTAAGCCTTAAATAAAGTGAACTTAATGTTAAAACACCATTAATTCAATGCTATTAATAATGACTTCAATTAAATACTCAAATGTATTGAAATAAATGAATTAAACCTGATATTAAAATAAATGACCATGCACTTAAGAAATGTCTATTTATATTAACCATTTTAATATTTATCGTAAGAAAGCAATAAAAATGTATAAATATTTGTATTTATTATTTCAAATGATTTTAAATTTCGATAAAATGCATAAAAATTATAAATTTTTATATAAAACAAAACCAAACCTTCAATTCTGGCCACTTCTGAAATCCTTGTATAGTTAACAAGAGCAGCATTTTCCAGGCACTTTTTAATCACACCTCTCACCTCATCGGGAGGGGCGGGCGTTAAGATGTCTTTCATTAAAACTCTTTCTAACAAAGATAGGGTGGCTTTCAATGAACCTTCGGGTCGACCAAAAGGAAAGCAATATCTGATGGAAAACTCAGTTTTATATCTAATTATATAAAAAGTAAAAAATACCTAAAGTTTGTGATTTGATACTCAAGTAAACACTTCAGTCTATCTTTAATACCGGCATAAATATCTTTTTCTTCGACGGTCACAGTCCCGATGCCATCGGGTCTACAGTTATAGCAAACATTGATTTTTGGTATAAAAGTGCAAAATTATATATAAATTAAATACAAATTAAATACAAATTAAATATAAATTACTTAAACATTAAATTAAAATATAAATGATTTCAGGCAAAGATGAAAATGCATTCAATTGTAAGTCTATTTAAACACTGTTTTCGTGGAAAAGTGCAAAATATTTAAAACAAAATATCTGAAAAAGTGTTTGATTTAGTGATGGTTTATATGAAATCTCATGCAATCGACTGAGACATACCTTATGTCGAATGCGATTTGTCCGATGGGAGGGGCGGTTGTACTGTTAGGGGTCGAGAGACGATTAGGGATAGAGATATCGGTGCGAATGTTATCAATGAATGAATGCTTTTATGATTTTTGTGATATTTTTTAATGATATTAGACTCGGGTTTGAATTAAATATAAATGTAATGCAGTTTTCAGTATTCATTATAATATCAATAAATTACTATAACTTTTATTTGGAGTGAATTGTTTGACACATAGGAATGATTGCATACCTGTTCCCGTGCACATGAGATGAACAAAATGCAAAGCTATAATGGATTAACGTTGGATCGATTAGAGTTCCCTTTTCTGCAAACTCCAGTAAATCGCATAAATATGACAAATGTCTAAAACAACTTCTGACACCATAGCGGGCACAGTACTCGTCCAACACAAACACCTATAGGAAAGGTAGTTTAGTTTACAAATTGGTATTTTATGTCAAATATAATAACTTTAGTTTCATTTCAAATGATTTATTATTTTGTAAATTTCTGAGTTTAAACAAAATACAACTCAATTTATAGATTATTACTCATGTGTTTTCAATTGAACTTTTTTATACTACCGGTGCAATAATTCCGGTGCATTAAGAGTCTTAAAATAAAGTATGGCTTAATATAAGAAGTCTTACCAAATGACACAATATTGTCAATACTGTGTATACTTTCATACAAATTGTAATTCAATTGTTTTACAAATGATTATAATCTTTGAAACAGTTTTAAGGATTTTTGAAATAAATGTAAAATCTGTAACATTTTTAGTGATGTTTCGGAAGACCTAAACATATATTCTAAGAGAAGAAACAAAATCTAAAACTTTTGAAAATCTAATCGTTTCTGAAATCACTTTAAAATTTGTTATCTTTTTTGAGAATCAATTCATTTACGCATAAAATGTATAAAAATAAGAAGAAATGCATTTAATTTGCAAAATATGTAAATAAGGTTATCTACACTACCTGTCCGGGACTGAACCACCCGAGCGAGCAATAAGGATCGCTTAATCTGAAATTGAGTGCTTCGCGCTGTAATAGACGGAAGAGTTGGTGATGACTGAAACGACACGGGTCTGAGAGTATGTATTCATCCATTCCATGCTTTCGAGCCCTATCCGCGTCTGTCAAACAATTTCAATTACAGAATATGCTTTACACGCACAGGTAGTCATCCAATACCTCCTTGAAGTCTAGATATTGTTGAGTTCTTGTTGGAGAGGGTCTGTACAAGAGGTGTGGGTTTATGTGCCTGACCAGTGGCCCTATACATAGCCATAACCCAAAGGTGACATTCATTTTCATCATCGCAAGCGAACACAACACTATCCCCTTCTTTGACGGCATTGAAGAAAAACCTGCCTTCCTCTAACTCAGGGATGGGTTCAATATAGTCGACAGTATACCCGTCCAATTGAAGCATTTCTGTCGGCTCTGACTTTTTCTCGCGATAACTACACATTGCAAACGTGTATTGCGAGACCTGAACCAAAATATAATACCTTTTCTTCCATTTCTTCCAAACCTGCTTTCCCTGTGCTAACAAATACCCGCAATGTTTCATATTCTGTGGTTTGTCTACTCTTAGTATGATTTTAATGGTCAAGTCCTGGTCGGGTGCGTTCTTGGGGACAATCATTTTATACCATTCCGGGGCTTTGGTTGTGAGAGGCGTTGGTTTTATTATCACTTTCCCTAACTCTTTGTCGTCGAGACTTAGAATGCCTGGACTTTCGGCATAAAGTTTCACTTTGACTATAGGCAAGGGGTGTGTTGTAGTGAAGTCTCCCTGAGTGTCCCATCTTTTATATGATATATATTTGTAAAGATTTTAACTTAATATTCAATCAATTCTTACAAAGGTTTGGAAGCCTCGGCGTGATCTGTCTGTAGTTTATCCCCGCCCTCCAACTCCATTGTGCAGTAGACTATCCTATTGGGTGCTAATGACTTGAGACCACGGACTTCCATAACGACAACTAAGGATTGAATTGTTGGGCAAATGAATCAATATTTCTATTATATTAATGAAAAAGTGATAGAAATAAGACATAAACTAAAAATACCTTCGATAGTGAACGACAGCAAAACATCTACTTTTGAAAGCGTCGCCACTTCTGTGTCCTCTACCAACCCTTCACGTGCTAACGAGGCCTGACTTCTGTAATATTATATTATAATTTAAAAAATAAATATTTACTTTGAAGTCATAAATCATTACAAATCATGCAATCACTTGAAAAATGGTTTAAAAGGTTTAAAATAAAATTAAAGTGAGAATCAAATGTGTATTACATGTAAGCAATAGAAAAGATAATTAAATCATAAAAAATGATCCAGATAGGTGACTGAAGGTATAGTAGGAATTTGTCGAAATTGAATGCATGATAACAATGAGATCTTAAGGATGTGTTGGTTTGCAAACTAAAAATCAAAAGAAAAATCAAATAAAAACAAAATTAAAATTAAAATAAAAATAATATTGAAATCAAAAATAAAATTCAAAACAAATAAATGACAAAAAATGTGAAAAACATTGCAAACACTTGTGTTTACATCAAATTCGCTGACAATATATGGTTAGCTTTGAGACAGCTTTTGGTTGAAATGAAGAATGAAGTGATAAAATGCAATATCAGTGCAAAAGGGGTCGAAAGGAGTGCATAAAAGACAGACCACAGACCCGATACACAGAGCCAAGTCTACCTGCCTTAAGACTGAAGAGCGTCGACGACTGCCGATGCAAACGATTCGCATTAAAGATAGAGAAAGCGATTGAAATAACAATAGATTACATAAAAGCCAAACATAGGTTCGGATGGGTATTGGGTTTCAATACGAGATATAAATGGTTTGAATGCAATATATGTGTTGACAATACCTATGGTTATATCGTTTTAGTTTCTGAAGACCATAACGACTGTCTGCACCCCCTTTGGACACCGGAAGGCTCTCTAAGTTGACCATCAATTGGTTGATCGACGACCGAACCTCTTCTAAGTATAAACACTCCATCTCTTTGAGCACAAACTTTGGCATTATTTTACGGTTCTGTCAGTAATTGTTTGGTTAAAGAAACTTAAAAACAATATCATCTGCCATTCCCTCACCCTTTCCATCTCATTACACTTCTGGACTCTCCCATCCAACTCCCTTCTTATAGCAGCCGCCTGTTCATCCACTGAATCCAACTGTGCGTACATTAATGACATTAACTTTTACTTAATTAAGTTTTTAGATAAGGTTTGTTAAAGAAATGATCGCACAGTTAGTTATCTCTAGGTTTTCATACATTGCCTCAAATTATGTGAAATAAATTACAAAACTCTCATAAAATTGGTTTAAAACTCAAATGTTTGACATTTTTTGATTCAAAAGGAAGTAATTTTGAAAATATTTTTATAAGAAAGCAAACAAAAGGACAGACCTGTAGGGCATTGTAGAGGAGCTGGTGCTCAAACTTTTTAATGTTGAGGACATTCTGGAACATATCATACAATTGTTCTTTACTGAGGATCAGCTCTGATGCCAGGTTTTGTTGTTGTTGTTGTTGGTATTGTTGCATCTTGGTCCCGGTCAACTTTTTCACGTCATCATCACAGCCCCGGTATATGCTATCAAACTTTGTCATCCAAGAGCTCACAACAGTCTCTTTACTGAGTCCATCAATTTCTGGCAAACTTCGGACCCGTTTCTCAATATTATTACGAAATACTTCCCTAAAGTCATGTGAAGCACAGGCACCGGACTGTACCATAAGCACCAGACGATCGCTATTAAGAAAGGCTTCAAAATAGTTTTGTATTGCGTTTTGAAAGGCTTCGTCGGTTTGGATCTGAAGCTCTCCCTTAAGGAAAGCCTGAAAGCGAGTTATGATTTGTTCGAGTTGTGGGGGAAGTATCTTATTGGACCGGCGGGTCATATCTGTGGGTTGTTTGGCATTGAATGGGTAGGCAATACATCTGAGCACAAACACATATAACTGTAATTTAGTCTTTCTCTCCGTTTCCTCTCTTTCTGCTCTCTCGATGTCATCTAATTTTGAAGAAACGGTCACTTCTTTACTGCCGTCACTTGTAGTTGAAGGACAGGGACTGACAGATCTATTGGACGATACAGTGCTCTTTGTTTGTGGTAATGACAGCCTATCAGTGGAACTGCTTTGGGGCTGACTTATAGGCAGGGATTCACTGCCTGACGAACATGAGGCCGGACTTACACTTCTTTGCACACTAGCACTGGGCTGAAGATGAGTCGTGTGTTGAACAGGCAGTTGTTGTTGTTGTTGCTGCTGCTGCTGCTGATGCTGCTGCTGTTGTTGTTGTGAAGGATGGGGTGGTATTTCAGATCTACCGATCCCTGAAGCAGAAATACTACCAGAAGTGTCGTCATCGACGACAATGTTTTCATTTTCATCTTCAGAAGAAGACGGCTCTAACATCTCAACTATGAGTGAAACCACTGAAGAATACTTTAAGTCTATAACTGATTGTCAAATGAATTCAATATTTTTAAAAATATATAACTTTTAATCACTTTTTAAAACAAAATAATAAAAACAAAAATTAATTAAAATTTCTTTCAAATTCTAAAAATATTTTAAGAATTTAATTAAAAATTAAATAAAATTTCACTAAAATTAACTCAAAATTCAAAAAATATTTGAAATATTTTTGTAAATATGAAATTTTGATAAAATATTTGACATAAGTTTAGAAAATATTCATTAATTTAACATTGAATACAATTTTGACCCAATTTTTTGATGTGTAAACTTAAACACAAAAACAAATTATTTCATTGAAATAAACATAAAATAATTATTTGTATATAAAAAACCATTATTTGAATGAAAAACAGAAAAATATAAATTAAATTTCATTAAATTTATTGTTCCGTCACTTCTGACTCACTATTTCACTCAATTATATGAGAAATAATTGTATTTTCACTTATATTTCAATTGAAAACTTATCTATGGATGCGATAAGAAAGACATTCATCTCATAAGCAATAAATCAATTTCTTATTTAATTATTTTAATGAAAAACTGATAAAACATTATTTTCAAAGTGAAGTCAAACTGAATTTAATTGAATTGAAATTCAAATTGAGTTTAGTTTTAGTCAAGAGATAACAGAATTGAATGAAAAATTGAAATTATTTGGAAATATTGAAAACATTAATGACTTTTATGACAAAAAACAATTCATTTCTGTTGTCGTTATATTAAATGCTTTTAATGTTTGACTAATGAAAACAAGAATTGAATGAAAATGAATGGTTTGTCTGTCATATAATGTTTTGACAAATCATTTACAAATGCATAAGACTTTTGGTTGCAATTCATTGACTATAGACTGAAAACGAAATATTTTATATATTCCTGAAGTGATGTTTAGAATACAGAATAAGTGAAGAATATATTACAGAATAAATACAATTCAGGTCTAAAACAGTGTTTAATGTTAATTAAAACACTGAAAACTAATACCAATACACAAACAATAGCTAATATTGTTGTTATAGTAAACAGTATTTCAATGAATACTTAAATAAATTAAATAAAAATAACAAATAATTATAAATATTCTTGAATTCAGTCTTTCATTGCAAACAGAATTCAATGAAAGTGTGTTTTCAATTAAAATAAAATATATTATTATTAAAAGTAAATGAAATAAAAATATGTATGAAATGAATGAATAGATTCAATGATTACTTACATTAAAATTGTTTAATAATATGTTTAAAACTAAAACTAAATCCAAATCTAAATACAAGTATACAATGACTGAAATGACACTTTCCCTCAACACTAGACTTCTCCCATTTTAGTCCAAATAAATGGTTGAAAAACTGTTACGTAATGTCGCTCTCAATCCAAACCCACATTCACTGAACCCATCGACGCAAACACCACAACCAGTGCTTATTGGATGAACAGGTATTGTGTGGGTCAGGGGTTTATGTCTACAATAATAAGGGGTTTTACTTCTTTAGGGGTTTTTAGGGTTTTCTTTCACTCATCACAATATAAATACAATTTTATTCAATCAATGAATAAAAATAAAAATTTAACAAAATTTTCTCAAAAATATTAAAAATGTTTTCAAATGTTTGTCAAAATCTATGACTTTATTAACAATTCTATAGTTTTTTACAAAAAAAAAGTTTTTATTTATTTTATTTTATATAACTTTTTGTTGAAATCGATTGAAATGTTATAGCAATTGAAGTGAAATATAAAATATATGCCATAAATGACTCCATTAGCCTAATTGACCATGATCATGTTTATGTCCATGTTTATGTACATGTTTATGTCCATGTTTATGCTCAAATACTGCACAATTTGCCAATTTTCAATATATTGACCATGGTTAACCAAATATTTAAATGACGTAAAGTATTAATATTTATGACGTTATTGATAAAATGAATTCACATTGATTAAAATATAATAAAAACTAAGCAATGTCATTTACATTTTGTAAATCTATGTAAACAATGTCAAAACACAACAAAATTATCGGTCCATCACTTCCACCGAATTGGAAGACAATTACCACTAATGATAGCGAAGAGAGTGAAGACAATGAGGTCTTCGGGCCATCACTTCCACCGAGTTTTAGTTCAGACCAACAAAAACAAAGCACTTCTTCGCGTGAAGACCGAGTGATTGGTCCAACGCTTCCTAAAGTGTTGAAACAAAGACCAGTTGTGGCCACAAATAGTGACGACGACTCGGATGACATGATTGGACCCATTCTTCCAACTCATGATAATTACCACAAATATAATGAAAAGTTTGGTAACGTTTCCGAAGCTTTGGCCAAAAGAATGGCGGAAAGAGAGGTCAGACAAGAACGGGAGGAATGGATGACAGAACCGCCCAAACAGTTGGTCTCAAAGATACCGACGAAATCGGTTAAGCATTTCAGTCAAAGACCCGTTAAGTCCAACAGGAGTTGCGATAAAAGCGAGAAAAGGGACGAAAAACGGGACAAAGAATTGAATGAATTCATGGATTCCTATAACAAAGTACTCATTGTTTCCATTGTTTCCGCTTTTCATTGATTTTCAATTCATTTCTAACTGTTTTGTAACCAAAGGGTAAGAAAAGAGACGTTTCTCTCATTGATATTCACAGCAACACTAAAAAAGTGGTAATAATTGTCAAATGAATTCAATTTTCAGTTAAATATTAATTTTCAATTCATTTTCAACAGAAGAAAGATAAGGAGAAAGCGGTTGAGGAAAGGGTGCCCTTTGATCGGGAAAAGGACCTAACGGTGCGACACATGAGTGCCACTCAAACAAGATCTGTATTAAACAAAGCGAAGGAATTTAATGACCGCTTCTCTAAAGGATTGAATAAATTCTTATAAATTTAGTGTTTATTCAATGTTTTCAATGGTTTTGTAATAAATAATCATTTCATACATCAATACATAAATAATTATTAAATGTTATGTACTTTTGGTCTTATATTACAAATAAAGTCAATTAAGTCAGTCATCGGTCGGAATGTAATGTAAATATAAATTCATTTAAATATTATGTGATTTTTTTTGCGATGATTTTGAAGATCACAGAAAAATGTTTCAAAAGTTTTGAACAAAAAAATAATTAAAATATTTTATAATAAATATTATTTTCATATAAAGAGATCCAATAATAAGCAATGGTTTGCAATCCAGTGGTCAGGAGTTGAGTATAAAATAAATTAAGTGATTAAGTGGTGCAGTGTTTGGCTAACATGAGAAGGTAGTTGTCGTCGCCTATGGGTGCCTGTTCTGAGCCATAGATGGTTCGCACGCAAACACTTCTCATGTATTGTTTGTGGTTTTGTTCCAGTCTTATAACACATTGTCGTAATTGTTTCAGTGTTTCCCACAGCGAATGCCTGTCCTCTATAACAAAGTGAGACATTCTTTGGGAGACATTGTATTGAGAGTTAATTCTTGAAGTGTTTTGTAATAAATATTGTTTTTCACACAAATCAATCAAATTTTCAATTTTATCCATATTTTGTAAAAATATTGAATGAATTCGTTCAATCTCTCGGTCGGGGTCTATGTGTACGCCCAGGTCTGGGGGAAGGGTTGTCACCGACACTGGACAACAACCCGATGCGTTCTCGTTCGTCGATTTACAGCTATTATTCAAATCAGTTATTAATAAATGAATCAAAGATTGAGAAAATGCATACCAAAGCCATTGGCCACTAATGAAGGCCGAGGGATGGTATTCATTGAGTCTATTCCTATTGGTTTGACACACTTTCGTCAAGATATCAATCCATTCCTTCTCTTCAACACAATTACTCGCTTGAATATAAAGAGCTCTGTCTTTGCGGACGACTTGAAACATCTGAAGACATAATAAAAATCAATTTACAATTCAATTGTTAAACAATTGTTTGCTTTTGACAAACATTTTTCATTTTAAAGCTCTGTTCCTGAAGTTTCTCGACGGCCAGGATCTCAATGATCGGTATCCGACACAACGGCCTCTTATTCTTAGCTTTAGAGTAAAAGAAGTGTTGAGTGTTTAGACAAAAGTATCGTTTCTTGAAATTTCTGAATCCAATGCCAATCTTTCGTCTTCCCTGCGCTCGTTTGGTCATTACACTAAATCAGGGGGTTTTCACATATAATTAGTTATAAGACAATAAATATTTGAATCATTTTTATGACTGAATTACTTATTATAAGAAAATCCCTTCAGATATTAGGAAAGCATTGAAAAGACAATCAAAGAGTTATTTATTTCAATTAATTTAAACTTCATTTTGAAAATACCTTTCTTTCAATAGGACGGGCTGTTCATTAACCCTCGGCATTGACAGTGTTGTCGACGAAGATATTAATTCCAAGAACTGATGATTACATAAAGAAATGAAAATAAAGTAATGAAAAGGGTTTGAAATACTGACCACTTTTGTTGAGTCCATGTGTTGTTCAGTTAAGAACTCTTTGTAAAGAGTTATCATATATTCCTCTTTAATCACTTGATTGCTCTTCAGATACAAAGCATTTCATTAATTTGTGATAAAAAGCAAAACAAATGCTAAAATACTAACACATTTAGAAGAGACCAGATTTCCGATGCTTTGGATTGTCTTTGATATCAAAGTTAAGGTTCTATTCGTTTGGGAATCCTTTGAAATGAAACCAATTTTTATGAATATTATGTAAAAATAAGTTTAAGTTTTTACTAACAATTTGTTGATCTGTTATTTCAAACAGTTTTGGGTTCAGTATTGCCGGTGCGAAGAAACGCAAGAATACGAAACCAGAGATAACATAATAACACACTTCCCGACTGTCGGGAAAGTATTTTATGGCCAACTCTTTGAGAACAGCGAATATTTCGCACATTAGTTGAGGGCATCTTAACGTTGAAGATGTTATGGCTTTGAAGGCACTCGATATGTATGTCTTGAGGTTTGACATATTAGTGGATAAAGACTCTCCATCTTTCAGACGGCTCGGGTCTATCTCACAGGTCTTGTGTTCACTCAATACCTGTTCTATAGTTGAACGAAGAGTCTCATGAAGATAACGAATTCCAACGATTTTCATCAACTCATCCATGCATTTAGAAACCAAGGTATTTCCACGAAATATTGTATTTACATCACTATTGAGGTGAAAATAATTCAATTAATATTTTGGTATATTTTTAGATCCAAAATGAAATCCATTTCTATTCAGACAACAACTGATTCTGACATTAATTTATGCAAAACTTATGTGAATTCGCATTGAATTAGAAAAACTGAATAATCAGTGAAATTAAAGCAAATATTATTGTGTTTTCAATAAAATTAGAGATAATTATAGGAATTGAATAATAAATGACTTAATGATAGAAAAATATTATAAATTTGATAAGAGTTTGTCTCAAACTATAGCCAAAGAGAAATCAAAACAAGAAATAAATAAAGATTTTATTCAGACTTTAATTTCAGAGAAATAAATGTGTAATTCATTTGAAACCAAATATTTATTTCTGTTTTTTATATAAATATTTTTAAAATTCAAGTTTTTTGCAAAAAAAAAGAAAACACGAAATCGATATTGAATTTCAACTTAAGATCAGAAAAATACGGAAAAAGTGTTGAGATTTGCATAAAATTGTGTTTTTATTGAGATTTACAACACATTTGATATAAGTTGTGATAATTTGCAAAATTAATTGACTCTTCATTTGTGAGATCTTCTCATTAGATATGAGAAAATGTTTACATAATTAAAGTTTGAATGAAATAAATGAAAGAAAAGCGCAAAAAGAAAGTCAAGAAATGATTGGAAAGTGTTTTTCGTTTTTATAAAAGCATTTGATTTCAAAATTTTAGTCAAAAATAAGACAAAAAACATTGAATTGATGTCAAACTTACGTCACTTTCGAGATCTCAGATTCGGCTAAAACTTTAATCAAAGGTATTATCTTCTTGTAGTGCATAAAGATCTTGACGAGAGGTTGGGCGGCATCTACTTTGTTGGTCGCCAACTCTCCTAATAAGAAGGCTGTGCTCGAACTGATTGGCTGAAGGAATGAACAGATAATGAGATAAACATTTGTTAATTGAATAGAAATTAATTAAAATTACTTTAATTTCGGGCGAAATTAATAACAATTTTCTGATGGGATCGTAGAAACGACTAGAAAACACATAATCAGATGTGTAATGGATTTTCAACCGAAGAGACCCCAAACCCGTTCCCGTCCTGCTGTCCACTCGACCCGTGTCTCGCGGTTGCAATAAATACCTTTAGTTTAATATAAAATCATTAAAAATATAAATAAATACTTAAATACTGTTAAATACCAGGCGTTATGTCCACTCAGATCGATATCATTGAGCGGTATTTTCACTTCTCCAAGAAAAGCACTGCCAAACATACCGTTCCCGTCGTGAAACACTGATATTCTATGCAATATATTAAACAATTTAGTAATTGTTTGACAAATAAATACAAACTTAATTGAAATCATACCTCAATTCAAGACTATTATTGTTAATACCATTAATATTATTGAAGTTTTTAACTGAATTTCTGTCATTCCTATCATTCCTGTCGTGATTTTGGCCGCGAATTGGAATCTAAACCAAAATAATCGTTAAAATCATTGAATTTAAAACAAGAATTGAAAATTACATCGAAATGAAAGGTTTCATCGAAACGAGGATTTACTGTCTTTTTCTTAATCTTGGTCCTTTTGGTCTCTTGTCTTAGAGGGCCGTTATATAGGGTGACGACAACGTATGGATCACAACATCCATTGATGACTCCGAGATCATTGCAATCAATGACTCTATTAATCAAATTATAATTAATTTTTGTTAATTCATAACACTTTAAGCAAAATACTTACCGAATGGCAACTTTTGGCAGCGGATGAGCACCGGGTTTAAAACAATGGTCTAATTTGATGTCCAAATGAATCTTTCCCTGAACTTCAGAGTCCGCGTCGACGGGTATAATCGGAAACCAGGACTCCTTGTTATGATATTTTGAGAGTTCGTCCCTTTTTATGGCAACTTTGCCCAACACTTTGTCCTTAGTGTTGACCGACCGTTCCCTGTCGTACACATAAATGGCTAAATTGCGAAATCTTCGGGGGATTTCAAACTGAAACTCTTCGCCAAAGAATGGACTGTCAGTTGAGATACAGAAGAAAATGTCAATTATTATTGTAATTAATATTTAAATAGACTTTTGAAGCCATTGTCGTGAATGAGGACATAATGAGGACATTGAGGACAGAGTTATCATTATATTCATTGTAAATGAGTTTAGTTTTGTCTTTGGGGTCAGTGTTAGAGCACTGTTGGGTAGTATTGGTTCACATGAAGTGGATTTAGAGTTAAATGACTTTTAATTATATAAAAGTCTTTTATTTTAGTTATAATTATAAAGAGATTTCATGTCAACTGTAATCAAGGGATGACTTACTTCAGTGTCCTTTCAATTGTACTACACGTCCGATATATCTGTTCCCTATCCAGGCTTATAACACAATAGCAGTCCCGAAGACCACTCGACCCGTTGGACCCATTCCTCGGCAGTAAGTTCTTGGCCTCGCCTTCAATACAACAAAGCATTAGTTATTGAAAAATATTAAATAGTTTTTGATTTCATTAAAAAATAAACAAATTTTATGACAAAAAACAATTGAAAACACAATTTGTTTAAACATTTAGTTATTTCACTCAAAGTCTATACAAAAAGGGGTTATAATTGAAAATGATTTACAATTAATGCCAATAAAAGTAATAATAATTAATATAAAACGTGAAAACATTTATCATTGAAATGCAAAACAACTAAAGAGTTGTAAAACTCATTCATATTTTAGACAAAACTAATTATGAATTGAAGTCTCAATGAGTAGTAAATATAGTAAAACCCAAAGTGAACCCAATGTGAGCCCAAACCCAAACCCAAACCCAAATCCCCAATACATACCGATTTTAATCCTTAATTGTTGTTCAATCCTTACGTCGGAGTCGTTATTATCGACACAATTGTCTGAATTATCCATAATTTGATGGTTTGGTTGACAATCACTGCTTCACTACATGTTATGTTAGGCAACGGAAAAGGTTTGTTGTATTGAGTGTTGTATTGAGTGTTGTATTCAATGTATTCACTGTTTGTGTAGTAAATGTTGTTTAGTATATGAGCTGTGCTTTTGGCTCAACACTATCGCACGCACAGACAGATTATGCCATACTATGGCTGCTATTGTCAGCCAAACTACCAGTGATAGGGCTCAGGGCTCACCCAATACTGCCTGTGCCTCACTTGAAGCCAACAAACGGGCAAAAGTAGGGGAAAGCACATACCGTTCCCCCACTACTCTTCCGGACCAACACTTCCACACTTTTACTACACTTTCAACACTTTATTAATAAAAATATGTTTTAAACGAAACAAAAATTGATTTTATTTTTAATTTAATGACAAAATATTTTTTATTAATTATTATTGAAAGCATTGAATCAAACATTAATTAATTAAACACATGTTTACTATAAATGGGTTTTACTGTGAAAGCAGTGATTATTTGAATGAAAAGTTATAATGATTTGAAACAAAGACAGGTATTATAAGTGCATTCAATGGACTACAAGTGGGACTCCTGTGCCTCCTGTGCCTCGAGTCGAGTCTCCCTTCCCCTCAACGATCCAAACATTTATTTTCACTCAACTATTGATTCAAAAGTTATTTAATGTAATCGAGTATTGAAATAATGAGAGACTCGTATAATCTGGTATACAGTACTATGATCATGGTCACTTTACAACCCCAACCCTGAACCAAATACGTTGTGTATGTTATCTGTTATACCCACTCATAGATGACGTTTAGTCTAATAATTGAAGATTTCATGAATACCTCGTGTTTTTCATATCAAATAAATTAAGATATTATTTATTGTACACTAAATACGCATAAAATTGTACGTTATATAGATTGGGACAGTTGTAAAGATACTGTGTAACCAATAATGAATGATCCTGATTCATTGAGGAAAGGGAACAGGAAATTGAATATAAAATGATTGTTACGTTCAAAATGATAAACAATTTAATTGTTTTATACGAAAAGAGATTTAAATTAAAAACTAAATTCAAATTTTCATCATTTGATTGAAAATATAAATTGAAATAACATTTTACAAAATACTTTATTAAATAATTTGAGTAACAAATCGTGATTTCATTGAGTCTTGAATTGAAATTAAATAAAATTAACATTTTATCTGAAATTTAAGTAAATTTTTAAAAAGTTTCAAACATTTTGTTATAATAATGACTTGAATTTGGATTTAATGTAAAACTATTGTTAATATTATTTCCAATATTTCACATAATTTTAGTCTAATTTTCGTTAATATATTAAATCCTTTTATGGCAAAGGGTTTGTCGTCAATGAAAATACCAAAGAAATACAAGACTTATATAAAGAGAAAGAATATTATTATTCATTACTTTATTATAACTTTTGAGACGAGACTTGAAATCAAATGAATTGCCGAACGATATGACTGAGAATTTATAGTGAATTAAGTGGGCGTAAGAGTTATATACTTGGCCTCAATGGCCTAAATATCATATGATTGAGTAAATGATTGAATAAATGAGTCAGTTCAAATATTCAATAAAAATTCATTTTACTCAAAAACTTCCTAATATTTAATCGTTTTATTATTGTTGTAAAGGTTTAAGAATTAAATCAAATATTGAATAATTCAAAGAAAAATTAATTAAATATAAAATGAGTTTTAAATTTAGAAAATATTACCAATTCTTACAAATAATTGCATTAATTAAGCAAAAATTGTTTAAATTTGTAAAATGAGCATGTTCTTTTGTTCTCATTAACAGTCCACGAAAGGTTTCACCTTTCAATTACACACCTTTCAAATGAGATGATATTAAAACTGAACTTTTATTTAATTAAAAACTAAAAATATAACACAAGTCCTGAAAAATGACTTAAAATTATAATTCAATTCTCGAAACAGCAAATGGTATTCAAAACTGAAAAACATTTGCATTAAATATATTATTAAATAAAAACATTTAACCATTTATTGCAAAGTTTGTGTGAATTTTGCTTTTGTTCTCTCAAAGCAATTATTTTTATTATCAAAGCGTCGATGGCTTTAAGGCTTTGAGGCTTGGAATTCATAAAAAGTGTTTAAATATAATGATAACGAAATACTTTGTATAATGTCTTTGCAAAAAGTGGTCAGTTCTCTGAACTCTCAACAAAACTCTTAATTATATATTGAAAACACATTTTTTGATGCATTTGTTAAAAAGTTATTTAATTTAAATGATTAATGAATAAAAATAATACATTGTTTTCATATGATATACATTTCAGTTGATAAGTGATTGTTTGAATTGAATCTAAACTAAGTCTTCGTTCAAATTATCTAATGTTTATCTCATTTACAAATAATAATTAACATATACTTAATATTGGAATCAAATGTTTGAATGTAAAACGAGCAAGGCTATTAAGTCAAAAGAATCTAACTTGTATATTTTAATCATTTTTATTTAATTTGAAATATTTTATGCCATTTCGTGTGAATTATTTAAAATTGAGAAACACTGCAAATATTTCCGGGAAATGTCGTTATGTTTAATGACTAACCACAGATTACTAATCAATGTAAATTTGTTTTAATTGAAATATCAGATCATAATTACCTGATCTGACATAATTTCATTTTAATAATTCTAACTGTACCCAGGGTGAAAACCTGTATAATTGTTTTATTTCATATTTTCATTGATTTATTTTAAGTTTAACCACAAATGGATTTCTACAGCATTGAGTAGGTTTATAAATTGAATTACCTAGTTTATAACTTATTTTTTATAAATGGATGCAATTTTGAATCCAAATTATAACTAAAATCTAAAAATATTTACTAAAATCCCAACAAATACTCATTTTTTGTTTAAAACAACTGGTATTTCAATACTTTTAAACATGACTTTCCAATACACTGACTCTGAATGTGATTAATTGTATCCTGAAAGTTTTATTTGATAAAAATAAATAATCACAACTTAATTACTGCTCTTATTGTTAATTAATTCATTAATTGAATAAAGGTTTGGCGAAATATACTAATTATTAGTTAACTCTAAACATACTTTTGGTTATAAAATATGAAAGTGATGTCCATTTTTATTACACTGTTGTATGACTAGAGATGACTTCTCTTCTCTTTCACAACTCATTTGTTATTTGCAATCATTTATTAGTATTGTTTGACAAAAATAATTTCAAACCACAAAAAATCACATTTTTTAGTTTTAAATGAACTATAAATCAGTTATAAAATTAAAATTTCTTATCTTTTGTTAAATGTTTATTCAGTTTTGTGTTTTATTTTTGAGTTAATATTTGTATTCATTCTCTATTAAACTCAATTCAGTTGTGGTGAGAGAAAGAAGTCCTCAACTGTAGAATCACAAATGTTGTTCATTAAACTGTCCTTGGTTAAATAATTTACAATAGATTAAATCTACAGAAATACTACTTAGTTTAGACATGAATATGAATAACATTTCTGGTATTTTCGTTAACAAATATTAATTTTAAAGAAACATAAGAAACAATTTTAAACACAGAGTAAACAACATTTTTTGATCATTTTATGGACCATTTAATTAATGTCTTGTTTGCATTTCACTATTAAAATGAAAGTGAATTTATATCAAAGTCTTTCTACAAAATTAAAGATATTTTTCATTTTGAATATAATGTGTCAGATCCTAATGACAGAAGTCGATTGAAGTTCCTTGTTCAATTGTTAATTTCTATGTAATGAATGAAATTCTAAGAAAATGATAACTAAATTGTCACTTAATTGCCTTAATTTATTTAAATTTCATTTTGAATTGAAATAATTATTGTTTAATTGAATCTAATATTAATGTTAAATGTTAAAAGGACATAGTACTGTTTCAAAAATTGATTTTCACTTCAACTTATCAATTAAAAACAATAGTAGAAAGAAACATTAAAATCCATATTTTTCTCTATTTGTAGTGCTTTCGTAGAAATATATTAAAATTTCATCCAGTCTATCATCCAGCCTATCATCCAGTCTATCATCCAGCCTATCATCCAGCCTATCATCCAGCCTATCATCCAGTCTATCATCAAGTACAGTATCAATACTGTACTAACATTATATATTAAGTGCTATTATAGTGCTATAATAGTACGTCAAGTATAGATATTTTAGTGTAACCAGGGTGGACAATGATTTTAAATTGAAATGACTTTTTAAAAGGATTGAAGTCTTGATAGTTTGCTTTAAATTCATATTTCCAATGAAAGAGTGAGTCCTTTAACTAAAGTTAAAACAATTGATTGACAAATGAATTATTGTTTAAATGATTTAAAAATGATTTAAATTTTATTTTCAAAAACTGATAATATTTTGTACAATATCTTCAAAGGATTTCTAAAAAACTACTGTTTAATCATAACTACAAACAATGCTTTCAATTATAATTAACTTTCTTTGAAAAACAGGTAAAATGTTTTTAAATATTATTTCATAAGATTTGAAGAATATATTGGATTTGATTGATTCGGAACCAAATAGTTGTCAAAATCAAGCTTTTCTTCTTCAATGACATCAGAAACCAATAGTTTTTGTTTATCTTTTGTACAATTTTTTAACAACTCATTGAAAATTGTTGTGAAATTAAATCTATTGATTGGCTCTGTCTTCCAACACCCGGCCATTAATTCATAGATTACTTTTGGACAGTCTTCAGGTGGTATTAAAAGGATTCCCTGAAGTATTAGTTTCACAACCTTTTGATAAAATTAATTAAAATTTTAATAATATATCAAAATTTCAATAAATTGTAAACTAATAATGATTTTCTGGTTTTCTAATAATAAACTGAATTTTCGTTGTTATCTTTTCATTACATTATTTGTAATATTCATTCAATCATTTCATAATTTCCACAAAATTTGCATTTATTTGAAAATTTAAATAATAAATAGGGAAATGAAAACAAGAATCACCTCTTCGTTATTGTGACCAAAATATGGTTGCTTAGCTAAAGTGAATATCTCCCACAAAACCACACCAAATGACCTGCGATTCAAATAATCAATTATTTTAATAAAATTAAAATTTGAAATAATATTTAAATTTATTATTTTTTAGTATTTTTCAATGTTTGAACAAACTATGAATGAATTTTCATACATAATGTGAAAACAAATGAAATGAAAAATTATTGAATATTACATAACTTTTTACTTACTATTCCTTTGAATAGATATCATAATGTATTGCAGATTCATTGCTTACCCCAAACATAACCTATATTTCAATAAATTGCAAACTTCTTTGCCATTTGTTTGAAACAACAAAAATGTTAGGAATTTATATCTTTGACTAAAAAAACAAATCATTTGATTGAAAAACTTTAGTGTTTTATGATTTTTTGAAAATATATTTAGAATTCAATAAAAGTAATAAAAATTTTAAAATATATTTGTCTTAGCGTTAAATCTCTTTTCTATTATATAATGAAAATCCAAATCTTTTTATTTAATAAATTTGATACTAAACTAAAATTCTATTGAATAAACTAAACCACACCTGAACTCATGGATGTGAAAGATATCCAAATTAAACAATATATAAGAAGTGCTTTACTCACCAAACATCTGACTCCAGGGTAAATTTTCCGTAAAGAATACTTTCCTTCATAAATAATATATTAAATAAATTTAGTGTAAAATTGTATTGAATGTCAAAAAATTAATTATTAATACAAAATATATTAAATTATAATAATTTGAAGAATTGTTTCAAAAGTGATGTTCTTTACTGTAATTTCTTTATTAAAGTAATGAAATGCAAAACAATCAGTGCATAACCAAAACGATATTCAAAATTAATACTTATTATAATATGACTTAAATGTTTCAAGGTAAAGAGTATTTTATGAATTAATTGAACAAATTTTGTAATCAAATAATTATATCATTATTTAATGTTAATTATAAATAAATTATAACTTCTTTCATAAAATTAAATTCATTTATAGCACGACATTACATACCGGACTCATCCATCGCACTGGTAGAAGCTTAGAGCCACCGACCTGTGCCAACCAACCATGTTTATTTAATTTAATATATTTATTAGATAAGCGAATTAAATAATAAAAACCTTATAGTAGTCACAAGTGTATATATCCCGAGACATTCCAAAGTCCGATATTTTTACCGTCAGGTTCTGTCCGACCAAACAGTTTCTTGTGGCCAAATCCCTGTGCACGAAGTGGTTGTGCGCCAAATATTTGCACCCTTTTTATGTAATTATATATAAATTATTATTATTTTCATTATTTTTGTTTAATATTAATTGAATTTCTATTGTTTTGAAAAATAAATTCATTGTTTAAATGATTATTTGAAAAAATTGTACACATATTCAACAAAACATTTAATGATCAGGTGACAAATGGGACATGGGGCAATCACTAACCGTTTGCAATTTGAGTTGATATCCAAATGAGTCCGTCCTATAGGTTATGATTTTTTTAATTGAAATCATTTTAAAATTATTTAATAAAATAAAGCAATAAATAAATACCAGAGATATAAGAGGCGATTGACTTTCATCGCTGTAGTCATCCATTGTCTCAATTTGTTGACTCAAATGAACAAATTTTTTATTCCTCAGCAGTTCTGCCAAATCTCCGGACATCATGTACTCAAACACCATATATGGTATGACATCTGAATCTCTGACGACAACACCAATCAATTTAATAATGTTTTTGTGATTGAATGACGAAATGATTTCAATTTCTCTCTCAAAGTCTTCTTTTGAATCGTTTTTGTCTTTTAATACTTTGATCGCCACTTGAATTATTGTAGCATCAGATCGCTTGTAAGTGCCTTAAGTTTAAGCAATGTAATAGTATTGAAATATTTAAGTATTTTAGCAAGATAACTTGGTTAACTAATAACTAATCTTATTGAATATTAATATCATAAACGCATATTTCAATTGTGGAGGGAATGGGTTTCTGTCAACCTTTTGGATAATAAAATGTGAACTGAACTAAAGTAAAGTATGACCAAGGCATTACAAAGTAAAGTATGAGTAAGACCTTGGTAAAAAAAGACCTTAATGCTTGCTTTAGTAGAAATAAATTCACATTTTTAAAGAGTATATAAAAAGGACTTAAAACGGCTTTAATTATAAGTTTGAGTCCATTAAAAGATTATTTAGTGTTTGGTTGTTATAAAATAAACTTAAATTCAAAATAATTGAAAAAATCTCTGAATTTTTGAAAACAACATAAAATGCATACTTCAGTCGATTTGTGAAAGATTTTAGTTTGAGATCAAACGTTAAATAACTAAAAGAGTGTTTGATTATAAATATTCACAAAATTTCTTAGTTTTTTAGTCTTTATTATTTTTATCAAGAACAGAATTTGAAGATCAAAACACTTTTTGATTGATTTGTTTGTTTAAAGTTCAATAAATGTCAAACCTTTATATACCGTCCCAAAACATCCCTCACCGATCTCTTCACCAAAAGTGATATCCTCTTCAAAAAGCTCTAAGTCTTGAATCAGTTTAAGAAGTGGACCATCAGGTGAACTAAAGTAAATATGTTTTGTCACTAATATTGAAATATCTTTTGATAGTTTTATTGATAAAAATGATGAATACCTGGAATAATAGTTAGGATTTGTGACGTATTGTTGCATACATTTGCTAAGAGTGCCAGTCATTGCTATCTGACTTAACTCTCGTTTCTTAGTCTTTTGAACTTTTCTGTGAAAATATACTCCGAATAAACTGATTATAAAAATTAATATCAAAACCAAAATTGATATCAATATTGGATTAGACGTCAGAAAAATAATTTTTGATTGAATTTGTTGGGGATTATAGTTAACAGGGTTTGAAGTGTTTTTGTAATTTCCCAATGAAATGAAATTTGAATTCGTCTACAAATAAATTAAATAAAATATAAGAAAAAATTCAAATATTTTCATAAATTAATGAAAACTTTAAGATTTTATTAAACCTTTGATATATTTTACACTTAAGTTCACATGAATTCAAGTTAAAAATCACTATTTTTAGCATTTAATGCAATTTTATGTTTAATGTATTGAAAAATATTTTTTGTTTTATTATATTTCAAATCAAAAAATTCAATTCCATTTGAATATTATATAATTTGAATAATTACCCTGGTTGAATTCATTTTAAATTATTTTAAGTTATTGAGTTACAATTTGTGAGTTTTTCTCAAATTTATGAAAATATAATTTCATTATATTTGTTGAAATGAATTATTTATTGATCTATAGTTTAGTTTAATATCATTATAAGGCAATAGAAACCCAAAAGTTTATGAAATAACTAATATTTTATTTAAAAATAAGATAAAAAATTATTGTTTGATATAAAACTAAATTTATATTAATTTTAGATATTTATTAATCTTTAAATTAAAGTTAAAATTATATTATATTAATTGAAATATTAATAAAATAACAAAAGATTAAAAATTAAAACAAAAGTGAATTAAATAAATATTTCATAAAACTGTTTATTGAATTGAATTTTATTTGATATTAAGTGAAACCAAAATTTAAATCCAATTTAATTTTATATATTTATATGATATAAATGAACATAATATTGATATAACCCAAGGACATGGATGACTGTGGATAACTCACCCCATTATTATTATTATTTGAAAATATCTTCAAGAGTTGATTCCTTCCAAAAGTGGGGAGAGTTTCCTCTGAATTGAAAGTTTCCTGAATTTCATTTCTGGTCTCTATTTATACATCAAAACAAATATTAATCAAATTTTTAATATTATATTATGTTTTAACAACTTTTGACATTAAATTTGTGACAATTTATAAGAATTTAGAGATTTATTGAATAATATTTTGTTTACTTCTCCTAAAAAATAAATATTTTTCTAATACTACATAAAAATACTTGAAAATTGATTTCTCAGGGAATTCAAGTGATATTAAAGATTTTTTCTTCTTTCCTATACAACAAACAAAACAAACAATTGGTTCACAATTGACAAAACGTTTGATTGTTTGCAATTAGTTTGAAGAAGAGTTTAAGAGTAACCTCCTTTTTATTGTCTAATTGCTAATTGCCCTGGTATAATAAATATGATTTATTACTAATGAAAGATATGTATTATAACTTATAATTTATTAGTATATCTTAGGATTTAATCCGGAGATGGGAAGAGTGTCCGCACTATCCATATAGGACTCAATCGATTGTATCTCTTAATGATAATAACATTTAAGGAACGGCTGTTTGTTTTATACCAGTGTTTGTGTGTTTTGTTTATTGCAATTCAAAGAGAAGACAAATTGAAGAGAAATAAAGATATTTAACGATATTTTGATGAAATTTTAAAATAAAAAAGACATAAATCTTAATAAAAAACTTTTTATTCAAATCGATTGGAAAAAACAAAATATTATATACAATTCTAGTTGTTTTAAAGATCTAACTTTTGACACAGGGATGTACAGCACAGGATGTATTCAATACTTCAAATGAGAAGTTAATTATTTAATGAAAATTTAAATAAAATTGAGATTTACTTGATATTTAATTAATTCTGATATTTTTAAAAATATTTCCCAAAGTATTGCAAAATTTAGTGCAAAAAAGATTTTGAAATTAAAAGCAAACACTTCACTCAAAAAAATATTTGAATTAAGTATTGATTAAAATTTTATTTTTGGTATAAATTATTTGATAAAAACTCTCAAAATGTTGTAAAATATTCATAATTATTGATTTGCAATGATTTTTGTCAACATTTCAAGTATTGAATACATTATTATTAATCTAAAGACTCTTCGCATCCCTGAAAATATACACAAAGTTTTTTATATAGTTTTGGTAAAGGACTCGTAAATCAGAGGCTCAGCAAAGCGTACAAACATTTGGGGTTTGTGTTCAGTCGATACAAATGTAAGGAGAAGTGTAACCCATATTATAAACGATGATAAATAAGACGAATAAGCTCTCAGCGAGTGGGGGGTCACCCCTTATAATGGACATAAATCCCCTGAATTGATAATTTCATGAATTGATATCAAGTACAGTATAAAAACTAGAATTTTGATAAATATAACAAATGCTGTGAAAGGAGTGAACAAACAGTGAATTGCAATCAAAATTGTTTTTACATATAATATATCACATTATCTCTGGTTATTCCCAATTCATAACACATTGTATGAAGACATCAAATGAATGCTTCAAAAAATATACACAAATTACTATTCAATTCACTTTTTGTAAACATTTCATACATTGTATGTAAGAGTAAATAAGAAAATAATAATAATAATGAAAAAACTCTTATTTTATTTATTTTTGTTCAACAAAAAGCAAAATTATTTTCAAACTATCCAAACAATGAATTTTCAACAAACCTTTCAAAACTAATACAGTATACATACCTTACCTTGTTCAAATTGTAGTCTAACAACATATATTTTGTTAAGTCTTATAAAACTGCACTGTAAGCAACAACCCTGGCTATTGCTGTTTGATCTTAAACCTAAAGACTAGAGATTTTGATAAATAGTGCAGAAATTGATTCAATACTCTGACAATACATTGACAAAAATATCACAGAATCACTGACGCCTTCAAACTCAACGATAAATATATCGTTAAAAACAAATAAATAACAAAATTTCCAAAAACAAAATCATTGTCTTTAAAAGCATTTATCAATCATTTGATGAAAATTTGATTTTAAGTAATTATAAATCTTTTATAAATTGTTTAAAAACATAAATGAATAGAAATATTAAAATTATTTATAGAATACAAGAATAGATATTAAACTTTTATCTTTTTTAAAATATTTATCCCCTGTTTTGTGGATACATTTAGTCCATAACTACAACTCCAACCCCTCAAAGCACAAGTAAATATTCATTTGAATAAATAGTTTTTCATCAAATTATTTATATAAACGAAAAGATTATAAAAAACAATTAAATATTTGTTTGAATTTAAAAAAAATTAATAGTAAGTAAAACTAAAGAAGATTTTGTTATCAAAACTTCATATAATTTTAAACCAATTAGAGATTTGATTGAATTTAATGTAATTTTATTTATTTTTATTTCAAATTCAGATTTAAAAGTCAAAAGAGATTATAAGCAAAAATTAAAGAGAAGTTTTGATTTAGTGACTCAGTGTTAAAGTATAAGGGATATTGCTGTATAAGGGGGTAAAGTAATTTTTAATTTCAGTTTTCCGAAGGAACTGAAATATATAGTTTGATCGTTTTGTTTGTGTGTGTGTGTATGTGTGTATGCCCCCCCCCCGCTGAAGGGAAAAACTTTAACAATACTTTTAAAATTTGAAATTTTGAAAATTTTCATAATTTTTATAATTTTCATGATTTTCAAAATTTTCACATTTCTAAAAATTTTAAAAATTACCTTTACTGAAAACTGAAATTATAGGCTTGACTCATTCCTTGTTTATTACAATATTATATCAAAAATATCAAAGGATTTTCACAACGAAACAAAAAAAATCTGATATTTAATTAAGTTTTAAACAATTTTAAGGACTGAGAGCTCGAAATGTGTTTTCAATAGCTCTTTATTTCTGCCTTAAACTAAATGTTTCAAACAATTGGAGGGAAAACGTCTAAAATTTATTTGTATTGTGTAGACACTAAATCAATACAGTTTTGTGAGATCTATAACCTCCTAACCCATGCAATGTGTAATATCATGGGCTGAAGTTATGATAAACTTAACCAGGTTCGTCAGTTATTTAACGATATTGAAAACAAATTCACAAACCATTTCTGTTTTCACATGATTTTGTCATCGGATCCACAGGTTTTAAATCTCGAAAACAAATGCATTGAAAGCCATTATCAGTATTATGACAACCGGCCTCCTTCTCACATATATCCAAATCCATCTTCTCGGCCACAAAGCACTCGTCAATTTCTATAATGATTAGCATTAGTTAACAGTTATATTGAATTAAAGGAAAATAACATTTATTTGCAAATAAGTGATCATTAATTTGAATTCAATCACAAATTAGTATTTAATTCAATGTTTTTGTAATTATTTTGGATTAAAACTTAAATCTTTGGATAAAAAGCTCAGAACTTCTGAAATCGTTGACTGAATTAAATGACATTTTATTGGGAATGAGAGGGAATTTGATACCAATTTGTTGGCATTATTTTATAACAAGTTTAATATATCTTTGCAATCATTTGTTTAATGATATTTTGTGTGTCATATGACTCATATGTTTCGCTAAAACCCAATAATAAGATTCAAGAATTGATTTTTATTTCTTGTTATATAAGATTATCAAACATTCAGAACCAGAAACATATCAATAATTGACAAATACTTGTTAAGACTTTTTTGGTATTTCCGGCAAAACTGTTATTCAATGAATTTACTGGATAACACTTTTTCAATAAATTATTAAATATAAATGATGACAATAATCATTTCAATTGTTATCACATCACCATTGAAATGATAACGAAATGATAAGTCCTAGAGTTTATTAGGATTCACAACAGTTCAAGTGTATCAAACATTTTAATACAGTAATTGTTTTGTAATAAATATTAAACTTTTTTATGAATGTTAAGAAATTTAATGAAATTTTGTTACCAATTATAAAATCTATAAAAATTTAAATAACTTTTAAATAAAACCAAAATTAAATCAAATTATCTTTAATTTTCTCTAAATAAATGTTGTTTTTATTATATATATGATATTTTATTTTATTTTAAGTATTGATTTGTAAACAAAATTATAATTTTAAATCTTATATAACTTAATGTAAAAGTAATGTAAATCTCATATAAATCTCCTATAAATACAGTTATTTTTAAAATAATCTCATGTTTTCTGATTTTTTTTTTTTACTGAATGTTTGTTTTATTGATTGAATGTTATATCAAATAATAATAATAATTATTTGACAACAAAATGATTTGCTTAAAGAAAATACAAATAATTAAATCAATAAAAGCCTCAAAAATAAATGATTTCAACGAATAAGTGATTGATTTTTATTTATTTGATGTTTTAGGGGTTCATTCAATCTATTCATTGAAATACTATTAAATCATTTTGTAATTATAAAAATTTCATTAAAACATAAAACATATTAATTGAATGACAATTGGATTAATCCCTAAAATTAATTATAATTCAAAAATATATGAAAATATTGCTTAATATCTATTGAATTGCATGCAAAACAACAAATTAATCATATATTGAAAAAAATAACTTATTTCTCATCAAATGTTTGAATGTTTTCAAATATTTTCAAACATTTAATAAATTCTTCATTTTTCAAGAAATATTGAAAATTGAAAATCATTGAAAAACAGCACTTTATTTGACTTTCATTTCAAACAAAAAATAAATTTAAGTTTCAAATAACATCTAAACTCATATTTTTGTAATTCTTTAATAGGAGGGAGAGAGAGGTGGAGAGAGAGAGAGAGAGAGAGAGAGAGAGAGAGAGAG